>JANSTX010006325.1:0-17111 GCA_027564355.1 Penthetria funebris | reverse complement strand
TTTACAACACCATGTGTTTTAATGTGCCGAAAATATTATGATAATTATGAATAAATTCAAGTGATTTTTACGACCAAAGTGTTTACCACATGCGTTTCATTTAAAAAATAAATTTCTCATGATATCTGGAAACCAATATGTGATTTGTTTAACATAGCCAAATTAAAAATAGATTATCGATGATCACACACTGCTATAGGTCGTATTTGACATTTTTTTATTCCAAAATAGCTTTTATTATATGAACACAATTGCATATCGTTTCTGCATGTCTGTGTATAATATTCTTGGTTACATCAATAATTATAGAACTAACCTATCGATAATATAATAGAAGTTAATAATAAATAATTTGATGATAAGTAAAATTGAAAATAAATAACAATTTCAGAAATGTACAAGATAACCAAACAGAGGAGTATAGTCAAAATTGGATAAAGAAAGAGGTTTAGGAAAATGGGTTCAGTGTAAATGCTAAATGCTTTAAAAATGTTTTCCATTAGAAAACTATAAGATGTCCAGTAGATTACATCGTAAGATATATGTTTCACTAGAATCCTCAATGCAATAGAATACCTGGTTGGAATTTAAAAAAACTGATACCAGTGATGAGGAATTAAATGAAGTGAAGTTACTGACCAGAAATCGTAAACAATGGTAATTGATTGTTTACAACACCATGTGTTTTAATGTGCCGAAAATATTATGATAATTATGAATAAATTCAAGTGATTTTTACGACCAAGGTGTTTACCACATGCGTTTCATTCATTTATGTATTTTAAAACATCTACGGTTAATCTTTTTTTTTTTCACGTCTATGCCATATTATTTATTCGCAACATTTGTTACCATAAATTTCAACAACTGAAATTAATGTTCAGAATTAGAACTAGTAGAATCCAATAGATAATCTAGCATATAATACTCGAATATGAAAGTTGACTTATTTAGTAAACTGTCAATTTATTCAATAGCAATACCGTAGACTACAATAACATTTATATTCACATCATAGTCCTCAGGTGTAAACTTAACTTTTTAGAATAAAATCTATTTGACATGAAAAAGGGTCACTAAACAATTGAAAATCAAATTTAGAAATACAATATTTATTGAGCACACATAACAATAATTAATAAATAGAATAATTAGCATTAAGTTGCAGTGGATACAATTAAACGAACGAATGAAGACATCATCAGCACATTATTGAAATGATGAGAGAAGATGGTAATAATAGTATGTATCAGAGATTCAGAAAAATATGTTGTTGATGCCATTAGAAAAATTATCGAGTACGATTTACTGTTAAATTTACACAGCAATGTTTAACCCAAATCATCAAGTATGGAATAATAAACGAACATGTGTTCTCCAATAATACAGTAAATTCATTGGAAAACATTACGTCATAAGCATACTAAATAAACGATTAATTTAAAAACATACAAAATTACAAGATTCTATGAATCAAGTGTAATAAATTTTGATCTTCATTGCAAAAATAGAATCAATGAATAACAGCAGTAGTGTGTAATAGGAGAGGATATGTATTTGTATTATTTTTTTCCTTAATATTTTAGATAACATTTGAAGTGCCAGACAAGGTAGGATAAGTAGTTAATGTTTCAGTAAAACAAAAAAAAAAAATTGATTATAACAAATCATTAATGTTTATATTTCAATTAATGTTTTGTCAATTCGTTTTTTTCTTCTTTTCATTCAAATCGTGTTATTATTTTTATGCAAAATCATCTTGTCGTCTGTCTTATTTTTATATTTATCTTACACACCCTTTTGTTGAATCAAATAAAAATGGAAAACAAAAAATAGACAATTTATGTGGATACAAAATTAAAAAATAATATTAAAATATATAAAGGATTTCACATTACAATCTTCATTGTAGATATTATTCATAAAATTAAGTTGAATAAACTTTGGCTTATACTTTTATTATAGACAGAAAACTTACGTATTTTTTTTTTTTCCTTCTTTTTTACTTCACTTTTATGATGATGGAAGCCATGTTTCTGATTTTAATTTGAGTTAGCCCCAATTTGTTAAAATATTTGCTTTTCTTCATCGCATGTTAATTTAATACTTATTCAACAAACTTATTTATTTAAAAAAGACACAAATTATTAAATTATTATACATATATAATATATATTGAATAAAATAAAAGAAATTATAAAATATATTATTGTTGAAACTTTTTCTAATTTGTAATTTTTTTCTTTGCGGTTTTTTTTTTTTTTCCTTTTTTTAACTTTTGTCACTATAAAAGTTTTTACATTAATTATATTTGAAAGTTATGTAAATTGATATAAAACATATTTTCAGTCTTTAAACAACAAAAGTAATAAAACATTTTAATTTATTTAAAAATGATAATATTTCCATGTAAAAAATAACAAAAACAACTAGCGAATAATCCACAGAAATATTTTAATCGACTTTCGTTGACACAAAAAAATGGAGTTTTTTTGACACAATAATTGTGCACCGACCTTAACATTTGTTCGTGTTTTAACATTTAATTTTAATATAACGAAACAATAAATTTACAATAATAGTTTACCAAATAAAATAATTGTACTAGATTGTTGAAACTGGGATATATAATATTTTGATATACATTTGTGTCAAATAAATATGATATGATTTTGGCTTGATATTCTCAATTTATTTGGAGGTTTATTGATTTGTTTGTGTTGTTGGTTCCTGTTGGATTGTTATTATTATTGTTGTGTACCAAGAAAATAATTGTTTTTAATTTATTTTCTTCAATTTTTTTCTTGGAAATTGCATATTTTATACGATAATATGGCAAATAATATTATTTATGTTACTGGATTCGGAAATTTTAAAGGTCATGAAAAAGTGAATGCAAGTTGGGAAGCTGTACAATTGCTACCAGATGTTTATGAATTTGAAAATTTTAAATATATTTTCAAGAAGATTCAAATTCCAGTTGTTTATGAAGAAATTGATGAGATTTTACCAACAATTTGGAATGAAAATCCAAAGGTGTGTATTATTAATTATATTAAAGCTGAAAATTTATAGATAAAAAAAGTTCTGTTGGTTTTATAAAAGTGTCTGAACGTCCATAATCTCATGATCACTTATATACAAATAATACAGTTACTATGATAGGATTAACAATAACAATAACATATTAATATGGTTTTTTGTTTTTTTGGTAATTGAGAAATTGTTACAGAATATTAATTTGTTTTATAGATTTAAGTTCGCCTTGGTGACGAATAGAGTAGTCGACTATCATTAAGGTTACTCAGCCCATATTTACCTCCACTCTATGTTATCATCACGATATATGTCAGTAAGGTAGTGTGATCAAGATTGCTTCGACACATTGAAAAAACATCTCAACATTAGAAGGACTTATGCACCACTGTTTTGAAATATTCAAATGTATAACTGGATAATTATATGATTAACCCCATGGTTGGTTTATTGGTTAGCAGACTAAGATCCGACTAAGCCTTCGAAGGATCCCAATTAACACGTAGGTGCCGTTTTGATACCACAAACTCGAAGAAACCCAGTTGATTCTTGCAGATATGCATATTAAATTCATCTAGTGGCGTTTAGAAAAGCCGCCAGATCTCTTGGCCGTATAGTTGCAATTTCTGATAGATTAGGTAGTATATACCTACCCAGCAGCTTATATGTCTGCTGAGAAAGTGCTGGGCATTTGCATAGAAGGTGTTCTGTAGTTTCCCTTTCATCTACATCGCCGTAACTGCGACAAAAAGAGATAACCCCATGTTTTCTAGTTGGTAAATTTCAATTACAGTTATTTGAGTATACATTTGATGTTACATGCATATTTGAAATGGTAAATTAATATCGTAACGTAACCCTTGAAGCGTAAAGGTTGAGATGAATATGATAAAGATCATACTAATTTTCTTATTTGATAGACAAGTTAGCTCAAACACGATTGTTGTCTAGATAAAATGTGTCGATATCTTTTGTTTCTATTCTAAGAGTAGTAATTGTTGAGTTTGGCACTTACAAAAATTTATTAAATTTAATTTTTAGCCATTAATATGCAATTATTCTGCCATGAATAATATACATTTATTCTAATCGACAACGTCATACATTTCAATGAGAAACTAATATAATTTTCCAACAGATATTAATAGTAAATAAATTATTCTTTGAATTATATTGTCTAAAGTTGAGTATACTTTATATTATTAATAATTTATAATAATTATGTAATAGGAAAACATTAAATATATATATATATATATGTATTAAATATATAAAAATATGTATTTTAAAGCTGGTTATCCATTGTGGTGTTAATGGAATGGCAAAGAAAATTCATTTAGAAAAGATTGCTTGTAATAAAAATTATTGTCAACCTGATTGGAAAGGAGAATGTCTTCCCTGTGACACAGTTATGGTGAAAAATCAAGAATTATGTTGTGATGGAAAATTGAAAACAAATTTCGATGTGGATAAGATTATAGAAGAACTAAATTTATGTATTTGTAATGATGATAATATGTTTTTATGTTCAACGGATGTTGGAAAGTATTGAATAATATATTTTAAAGGGATTTTTTTTTTTTAATTCTTCTACCATTTAATTTTTTATTTTAGTTATATTTGTGGTTACACATATTTAAAGTCATTAGACATTGATTGTGATAGAGTATTATTCATTCATGTGCCACCTGTTAATACACCATATACTCCACAAGAAACTTGTAATGCCATAAAAGATGTAATTAGAAAATGCATGGAACAATTGGCATATAAGAATAAATTATAAATACAATTGGAACACAACAATATTACTATTATTTGTGCAGTAACACGTTTTAATATTAATAAAAGATGGTGAGATTCAAAATAATAACTTGGATACTCTATTAACTTATAAATGAAATTATGGAGGTACAATTGTTTTGTTCATCAAATACTATTTTTAAAATGTATATTTATATATTATACATACAAAAAAATAAATGATTATGTACACTATTTTATATATACGTCAATATTGAGACTCATATTTTGGCATACTGAATACCAGAAAATAAAAATAATCGTGAACTCTGTTAAATCTATCTCTACAGATATTCGATCCATAATGACATATAAACCACCTACTTAATTCTATACATAAACATAACTTTCAATTCTATTATTGTCTGTGATATCTATTATTTATTATATTTGTTGAATACTAAACTATTATTCTCGCTAGATAAAAGACAAGTATCTGAACTACAAATATATAAAGTACAAGGCATAACTATGTAGCCACTACTAATATCATCTTATAGCTTGATGTATTATTAAAATACGTAAAATATTGTAATCATATTGTTAAATTCTTAAGCAAACGTATATTACAACCAACAGACACTTCAATCATCAATTCATTATTCAAATAAACATTTAATTCGTTCAAAATTTAAGAGTTACATACTTACATGTAACTGGAATGTACAGTTAAAGTATTAGAAAAAGTTAAATTTTATTATGTTTTTTGCAAATTAACAATTAACTATTTTTTAAAATAAATATTTATATATATATAAACGAGTACTTAACTTAATTTGTTCAATTATTTAAATAATTCTTATTCATAATTAATATCATCTCATTTTAATTGATCTGTTTCAGTTACTTTTTATAACCGGCAGGTATTAATAATCCTAAAATGAACAAAATACATTGATTTTTAGTATGGATCTTTATATAGAAATATAATTAAGTAGATGAACAACCTTCTTGCAACTTATACGCATAAATACTTTGTACTCAATCGAAGTATTTACATTTGACGATGTAATTAAAACGGCTACAGTTGCACCCATAATCACTTATGCATCTGCAGTTAAATGACATATAAAGCATATAACAAATACAAAAGACAAAACAAAAACACGCAAATACTTGTCTACGGATCTTGGCAGATCTACGCCAAGAAACGGTGACAACAGAGACAACAATTAATATTCCTTCACTTCATATATTTATAAAGGAAATATGAGGTGATTGACTTAGAAAAGTCAATATGGACAAAGTTAAAGGTCAAAGGTTTTAAAAACAATACAAAATCAACATACACATGTTAGCACTTATAATATTTATGTACCACATAGGTTATATATGCTATTTGAGTTTTACATGTCTAATAGACAGAACTGTAAAGGATAAGATAAAAGAATCACGGGGTAACCTTATCTGGTATACTGATGGTTCCAAAACAAAATATGGAACCGAGAGACTGGTATTGTTGGTCATTGTCCAAAGAAATAATCTATTTCAACGCGTTTGTTAATCTTGAAGTACAAAAAAGCATTAGCTTAACTGGATAATATATAAAAAAAAAACAAAACACATGTTCCAAATAAGCATCGACACTTATCCAATATGCAGGAACAATGCGAATAGACTTCGAGGCACTTTTGAGAATAAGAATGTATGGTAACACCAAGATGAATTTGTATACACATTTAATAATAAAATGTTTTATTTACCTAATTTTGCTGAAATTCGCTTTCTTGAACTTCCACCACTCCTTGCAGCACCTGTTTTACCTCCCATTTGTTTTTTCGGTGATTTATATTTTGATTTTCCCTTTTTAAATCTAAAAAAAAATATAACATAAATAAAATAAAAATTATTAATTTTTAATTTTTTTTTTTTTTTTAAATCATTTAACCTTTTGGCACGTCCAGTAGATGCCCAATTACGTTTTCGTTTCGCACCACTAGAACCTGTCGCTGATGTTGATGGACGTTCAATAGCCAAATCAGACCAAATTGAATCGTAACCAGCAGCAGGTTCATTTTCAACATTTTGTTTCTCTGTTGCATCTTGAATATCCATCATAATACCTAAATGAATATGAATGATTATTTAAATTTTTCGGCAAATAAATTATATATTCATATTTGAATTTACATAATTTTTCGGCTGCATATTGTTGTGTTATCGGTAAGAAATCTTGACCAAATTTTAAGAAATTTGCTTTTGTTACATGTTGTATTGTAAGCATTTCATCTTCACTGCATGGCATTTTTTCAGACATAGCCATAATTGCTTCCATATTCATAATACTGGCCATTGTAACATTTCGTTTAACAGCTAAATTTCGACATACATCTAATAATTCATTATAACATTTATCTTTTAATTCTTTTAATTGTTTATTTGCTTTTGAATCAAGTTTAATGTTTGATGTAGTCGCTGCTGCTGTTGTTGTTGTTGTTGTTGTTGCTGCTACTGAACTTATTTCAACCATTCGATCGGTCGTTGTCGTGCTATTTGTATTTTCATCTTTCATTGAAAACATTATTTTTGTATTTGTACCATTCATAAGTTCCTCAATTTTTGGTCCAATTTTTAAATATGCTTGTGGTATATCACGATAGAAAATTAATTGTTCTTTTAAATATTCATCAATTACTAATTTATGTAATAAACGTTCAATATCATTACGTGACCAAGTTTTAAAATAACCATGATATTTTGATTTATTATGATTATTTTTAATAACTTTTTGTGTTTGACTACCCTTATATACGTCTACCATATGTAAAAGTGTAAATTGATTTGTACCACAACATAAATCACGTACTGATTTTGCAATTTCTTTACAATGATCGGTGACATCGATAGACTAATCGAAAAAAAAAAAAAAAAAGATTGAAATATTTCTTATTATGTAAATTGTAATTATGCAAACCTTAAACTCTTTTTCATGTAAACAATTATCACAAGCTGTTTCTTTATTTTCTAAACATTTTTGCTTTAAAAAATGTTCAGCAAAATAATTTAATTGCATCACACGTCTACAATCTGTAACATTCTCACAATAGTCAACTATTTTTCTTAAATTATTAAAGTGTACTTCTTTTGCATCATATGATAATGTTGAATCGTCTAAATAAATAAAATTTTGTTATCAATTAGTGTTTAGAATTAAATAAAAAAAAAGAAATTCTTACGATCCATCATTTTTCTATATCGAAGCATATCACCATAATTATAATATAATAAACATGTAGATATTTTTCCATCACGTCCAGCACGTCCAGATTCCTGATAATATCCCTCAATTGATTTTGGTAATGAATAGTGTATAACAAAACGTACATCTGGTTTATCGATACCCATACCAAATGCAATTGTTGCACATATCTATAAATAAATAAAATTTATAAAAAATGTATACATTTTTTTTAACACTATAAACTAAAATATGTTACTAACAACTTTAACTTTTCCGGTTAACCAATCTTTTTGTATATTTTCACGTATCGTATCCGATAAACCAGCATGGTATGTTGCCGCTTTAATACCAAATTGTTTTAATTTTTGTGTTACCTGTTCACATTCCTTTCTTGACAAACAATAAATTATACCAGTTGCTTGTGGAAATTTACTTTTAATCAATTCTTGGATATTATCAATTGTGGCGATACCCTTTTTTGGCAAAACAATATATTTTAAATTTGGTCTATTAAAACTACATAAAAACCATTTACATTCTTTCATTTGTAATTGATGTAGTATATCGAAACGGACACGTGTTGTTGCTGTTGCCGTCAACGCCATAATCGGTACATTTGGAAAACGTGTTCGTAAAATTGATAGTTTTTTATAATCCGGACGAAAATCATGACCCCAATGTGATACACAATGTGCTTCGTCGATAACAAAACGTGCCAAATAATTACGTTTATACAACATATCAAGAATATCTTGAAATTTTGCTGAAGCAAATATTTTTTCAGGTGTTACATATAATAATTTAATGACTGGTGGATTACATTCTAAATCATTGTAAATAGATCGAATTTCTTCCATTTTTAATTCACCAGATAATTGTTTTGCATAAATCTGTGGTGTGAAAACAAAAAAAAAAAAAATATTACATTGGCTAGTTGAGGTACATGCGTAAAAAATATTGGGGATTCCACTTAATCTTTTTGATCGCAAACACTTTCACTGTCAAACACTTTTTATACAGATGCTATGCACTTTTTCAGCAAAGATATAGACTGCTGGGCAGACTTAGCACAAATTACAGTTAGAAGCCCATTGGTGGCATTTATTAATGTCACTTACGGATTTAACTGGTAATTACTTATTCTGTTTACCTCCAATTTATCCTAGTTTGTAATTTCATAACGCGGCATCAATGTCCTAATTGGGATTCGTCTTTAACCTAAATGGATCCGCCATTGTAACCAAACATGTTATTGACATTAGATGTGCCATAGATTACTACTACTAATTATAGTTATTAAATAGGATTTAAAGTTCAATAATCTCCAAAATCCATAAAATGTTTTACTTACATCAAGCGATTGTAATTTATTTACTTGATCAAAAATTAAAGATTTCAATGGACTGATTACAATTGTAACACCTTCACTGAGTACAGCCGGTAATTGATAACATAATGATTTGCCACCACCAGTTGGCATTAAAACAAAACAATCATATTTTGTTAATGTGGCATTTATAACTTGTAATTGATTTTGTCGAAATGTTTTCAAACCAAATAAATGACTAAATGATATTTTCAAAGTATCCGAATGTGAATATCGATAACCATCAAATTCACCTATAATCAAATAAAAAAAAATTAAGAAATTTTTTCATATTTTACAATAAAATGTAAAAAAATACAAACCTGTAATTCCATCATTTTTTACATTAGAATGAAACTTTCCAACTAGTGTTGAATTTAATATATTATTTGAAATTGATTTAGAATTATTATTATTATTATTATTATTAGGATTATGATTATTGCTTTCAGTATTATTAATTCGCAAATCTATTGAATGTATTGAATTCATAAAACTATTATTGTCTTTTATACTATCATTAAAATTATGTATTTGTTCTTTAATGCTATTATTGTTATTATAAATATTATTAGTTTTATTTTCAATATGCTGTTGCGAAGCATCATTTTCTAACATTTCCAATAATTGTTCATCTTCATTATCTATTTCAAAATCACTATTTTCTTTCATTCTTTGCATATTCAATTTTGTGGATGCATTTTGTAAATTCTTTAGATCAGCTTTTAATTGTTGTTTTAAAGTTTTAAATTTTAAAAATGTTGACGTTTCAGTACCAAATATTTGCCTATACAAATTAATTGGTAACTTATCAATAATATCACAGTATTTTTCCAATGTATCATTATATAATTTTTGATGTACTTCTATGTTATTATTTAAAATCGATTTATTTTCCTAATTTGAATTGAAATGTTTCATTTATAAGAGTGAAAAGTATTTTTGTTTTTTTTTTTTAATACTTACAAAGTTAAATGGTTTAGATGGACATATACGTTTAATATTCATAATAAATTCATTAACTCCAGTTAAGGCTGATGTTTGGGGTTGACCCTTACCTAAAATATCATTTGATGTAGACTCAAATGTTGAAGACATAATATATTCTTCAGAAAATTTATCTTCACTATTATCAGAGTCTTTGTCTAGTTCTAAAGGTTCAACATTTGAACGATTAAATATTTCACCTTTTATTGATTCCTCTAATGTATGCTGAATAATTGGCGAATCTATTTCTAATTTTGATAATGTATTTTCTTTGTTACTGCAGTTACTATTACCATTGAATATTTTTGTAATTGGTTTAATATTATTTGATGATGTCGATGGTGTCTCATTATTATTATGATTATTATTAGTAGTAACAATTGCTTTAGTTTTATCAATTGGTTTTCGATAAACAAATTTACTTGTTGTTGTTGTTGCTGCTGTTGTATTTGCGGTTGTTATTGTTGTTGGTGATGTTGTTGTTAAAATTGTACTTAAAGGTGTACTATTTGAAGTTATTGTTTTAACTAAGGAAGATTTATCAATAAAATTAGATTTTACTAAAGGTGTACTATTTTTTAACATTTTATGTTTATCTGATGAAATGTTATCAGTATCATTATATTTTCCAATTATAAAATCATTATTTTGTTTATTTATTATTTTATTTAAATTATTATCATTTAACGACGAATCATTTTCCGATGATATATTAATAATTGTGTCTAAAAATCGTAATGTTGATAATCCTTTAGGTTTTCTATTCACAATTTGATCAAATTCATCATAATCATCCGCAATAAAATCATTTTTTTCATTATCGTTAGAAATTTCAGTACTGATAACATTTGATGCCACATTTATTGTATTCGGTTTAGTTTTAAATACAAATTTGTTTTTAACTGAACTATTATCTGGCATTGTAGTTTTTATTATTTTTTCTAAATCTTCCTCTAATCTTTTAACAGCCGATACATACCGTTTATCTGATTCTAATGATTTCGATAGCATATCTTTGTCTGTATCTGTTAAAATTGGAGATTCAATTAATAATGTTTTGGTTTTTGAAGATGCCGGTGGTGTATTATATTTAGCCATAATTTCATCAATTGATGGTGTTTTTTGTTGTTGTGAATGTTTTATTGATTGTTTTATGGGTGTTAAATTATTTATTTTTTCAAATGTAGACGATAATTGTGGATTGAGTGATTTTTTGAACTGAAAATAAATAATTAATTTTTTTGTGGATACTTTTATCAATAAAATTCTATAAATTTCTTATGTCTATTACGTTAGTTGTAAAAATATCATCATCAGAATCACATAGCGAAACAATTTCATGTTTTCCTTTACCCTTTGGTGAATATGTATCATCGTCAATTATTTCAATATGTTCATTAATAGACGTTGTTGTTTGATGGATGGCACTTTTTGTTTTCTCATCTTGTGAATTTCGTAATCCATTTGTTGAACTGGAAAAATATTATTTATTTATAATTTATTATTTTTATATTAGATTTGGTAAACAAATTTGTTTTGTCATCAACAAAACTCAATTAAAGTATTTTAAGTTATCAATTACAATTGATGAGCTTTCAATAGCTCTAATTACGATAAGTAGTAATGAATGACATATAAAATGACTAGAGTAAACTGGAAAAGTATTAGGAAACGTAACTCTAATTGTCCATTTAAATTATGTTAAATATACAAGTTAATTAAATATTAAATTTTGTGTTTATCGTATCGAGTACCTGTAATAATAGCACTTCTATTATAGAAAATGCCTTAAAAAATGTTACATCTTTTGTTTATATTCTATGGATAAAACAGTTTTTAAATTCATAAATACATACCTATTGCTCGTTTTTTTTACGAAACCTAAAAGTGAGGGTTGTTTTGAGTCTTTACTTAAGCATGAAATCTTTTTCTTTGACATTTTCTTTAATTATTTTATTATATTTTTAAAATTATTGCATTTTTTAAATACAGTTTAATAATATTGTGTCAACTAATATGTCAATATTTAAAAATGAGGTTATGAATTTCAGCCGAAGATGTTATAAAATGTAGGGGAATACATAAATACTGGCTTGATAATTTTTTTTAATTCAAATTAATTTTATTCTGTTCTTATATTTGATGAAAATAAAGTTTCTAAATGTTTTGTAAACCATTCAATACGTTTAAGATAGATCTTAGTAAAAAAAAAGTTGTTTTCTAAATTTATATTATTATCGAAAATATAAATAACCATAATATTGCCTACTCTTGGATGAAGGTCAACTTCTCATTCTCAATTTTTGCTTCTAGTATATTTATTTCGACAGTTAGATTAGGCTTATTGTAACGATTCTCATTTAGAATATTATTTGCTAATATATGTTCTATGTTGTTTGCATGTAAGACCAATGAAAATTATCGTCTGTACTTCTTTCTCCATTCGAGATCAGATAAAATGAATACATTTCAATATTTATCAAGATACAATAAATGTTTAATAATTTCATAAATTACTAAGTTACACACACAAGACAAACTATCTTAGTTTTACAAATATACAAATTACACAATTATTTTTATTTTCTAATTATTTATTTTTACTAAGCTATCAGCAGCAAATAATGTAATAACATTTTAATATTTATAAGTAAATAAATGAAATGTCTATTACATTATGTAAATGTATATATCTATATATATAAATGAAACTGGAAAGTGAATAAATGTGTTAACACTACAAATATGTATAATAAATTAAATAATTAATTTCTCTGTCTCCACCACATTCACATTAAATTTTTCTAACTTCTGTTTAATTTCATTTTTATCGTCCTCTTGTATTTTTTGTGTATCGGCACGTAACACCTCAATATCATCACCGGTATTTTTTAAAATTTCATTTAAAATATTTCGTACATTTTTATCAGTACAATCTTTTAAATTTAACTGAAAAATAAAATACATTTATTAATTATTATTATTATTTAGATATTTAGAATTATATGTGTCATTTTTTTTTATACTCAATCGCTAACTAATAATAATAATAATGCTGTTTGCAATGACTAGACAAATGCACAAATATCACGACATGCTAATTATCAACAGAAGACAGTGAAAACACAAAACAGAATTGTGTGCTGAAAACACAAAAAGAAATAATTATACTTACCAATTTAGCATCATAACCAGCCGCTGATAACAATCTCAATTTTAATGCCATTAAACCGAATGGCGTAACACCATCCGATAAAGTTGTATGCGATTCTAATACCTCAAAATATACAGTTTTAGTATTTGGTAATAGTACTTCAATGCCAGCAAAATTTAAATCTTTTATTTGTGCAACATATGAACAATCTTGTATAATTGATTCATTTTTCAGATCCCTAAGTATATTATAGACAATATGTAAATTTGGACGTTTAACAAGCATATATTCTGCTGCTTGTCTATTACAATTTAATGCACCGCTACTCTTTAAACCCGAAATTTTACTCAATAATTGTGGACATTCAATTTCAATGCAAGCATTTAATAATTTTTTTCTTGATTCAATTTTAACTCTTCCCTTTGTTTCAGTCATTCGATTAAAATCATTATTCTTATTTCCAAATATATAATCCATTAATTTATTTGATTTATATCCAAGCATCCATAATGATAAACATGTATCAATTAATTCATCTGAATCATATTTATATTCATCATTATAAATTTTATCCATAATAATACGTTCTAAAAATATAAATTGTTGTTGTGAAATATTATTTCGATTTAGATAAGAACATGCCCATAAAAATGTGGATAAATCCTTTGCTCTCATATCATTTGGATTATTTTCTGGATCCGCCATAAAATGATTATAATCATTTATTAATTTATTAAAACTTTTTTTCATCAAAAATGTTATTAATTCATTATCATTAAATAGATTATCGGCTATATAGGCAAATATATGAACATAGCCACGAAATTCCAATGTATCCAATTGGTTTTGTGACATTAATTCTTTTATTTTATTATTTACATTCAATGAATTAATACGATTATGTCGCATTGATTTTATTAAATTCACAAATAATGCTGATGAATCTTGAAAATTATAATTTTTATTAAATTCTAAAATCTCATCTTCAACACGTTTATGAAATGGTTCATATTTTATCGGTACACTTGTCTTAAATGCAGCATTACATACAATACTGAAATCAATAATTTCAAGTTCAGACAAATATTTACGTAAATAATTATCTAATAAATGATTCATAAGCTCAGTTGTTATTGCATTCTTTTTCCATAAACCCAAATAGAAGCAGGCTTGAACAAATACTGATTTTGGTAAGTTGGCATCAAATTGATTAACCATTTGTCTCATAACATTCGTATAGAATTGTAATTTTGCCATTTTATTTGGTATTAAATAAATGAATGAGTATAAAATTCGAAAAATTTCATCATGTGAAAATGATTCAATTCGTCGACAACATTCTGCATCCAATGTATTCAAAACATTTGTAAATTTATGTATATCGGCATTTGTTTTATATGCATAGGTAAATATAATTAAACGTGGTAATTGATCATTTGGTGTTGATTTTAAGGCGGCCCCAAATGTCTCATCTTCATAGACTGGATAGAAATTGGAATATTTTATTGAATTTGTAATTAATTTATCTGATTTACAATTTTCCAATGCAATGTGTTTTATAAAACGATTTATCAATGTGCCCGTTTCACCATGAGATTTCTCATTGAGAAATTCTTTAACATGAAAGGTGGCAAAGTGCCTGAATATGAAAAATTGTTCTTCAATATTTTTTGTCACAAATTTCTGATAACATAAATTTAATGTTGTTGTACTACGTAATAAGTTAAACATTGTAGAGTTGTTTATTTTTTGCGTTTCACTTAATAATTCTTATATAATATATATTTATTTATTATTATATTATTATAATTTATTATTTATTTTTTTGTTTAAAGAACAACTAAATAATTTGTTTGGCAATAAATTCTTATTTTTTAGGTTATGAAAAATTACGATTATATATTACTATATTATACCGCATGGTAAATGTCAAACTGTAAGCCGATAACGTTAAATTTCTTTTTTGTTTCTATACAGCAAAAGCATTGATTTTTTTTTTTATAATTTAATTAATTTATTATAATAGTTTTTAAAACACTTTTTTGAATTTATATAAATTAACATAATGCTGACGAAAGCAGCTGGTTTTGTGATTTTTCGTCGTTTCGACAAAAATATAGAATACTTATTATTGAAAGCATCATATGGACAAAAGCATTGGACACCACCTAAAGGTATCAAGATTTATATTTGTAACAATTTAGAAAAAAAGACATATAAAAAAAAAATGTAAATCATTTATTGATTGTTAAAGGTCATGTTGATCCTGGTGAAGATGATTTTACAACTGCTCTTCGAGAAACAAAAGAAGAAGCAGGGTAAATGTTTCACTTCCTTATTTTGAAAAAATAAAAAAAAAAAATTGTTTTCGTAGATACAATTCATCAGATTTAACAATTTTCAAAGATATTCCAAAAATTTTAGAATACAAGGTCAATGCAAATGATAAAATTGTTACATATTGGTTGGCTGAAGTTAATAATCCAAATCAAGATCCAATACTATCTGAAGAGCATACAGAATTTAAGTGGTTACCGAAAAATGAGACAATCACTTTGTATGGACATGAAGATTTTGAAAAAATGATGGACTACTTTCATGATATTATAAAATTAAATTAAACTGTGTGTATATTATTTATAAAACAAAATTAATATAAATTACAAATTAATTACAGTTATGTTGATTCTTTTACTTTTCATTAAATTCTTCTTAAATAAACCATTTCTTTTTGTTCAAAAATCATCCAATAAAATTCATAACAACTATATGTAATATTATGTGGGCTAAAATGAAATCAGCAAATCCACGTTCCGGTGAAATTCCCATAAATTGTGATTTATTTTGTGGATTGGCTTGTAAGCGTAGACAAACTATATTAATATAATAAGAAATATAAAATGTGCGTTTTAAATATATATATATATATATATATATAATATAATTTTAAAATAATAATGAAATTAAAATTTTACCTCCTAAAACAAAACAACTTATTGTCGAGATAAATCCGGATAGAAATGAATTAAATGGAAATGTTCCAACAAGACAGCAATAAATGAATTGTACAATACCGGTGAGTACAACATAAGTTAAATATGCGTCAACAATCTTTAACTTTTTTGGTGTATTATTAGCGTATTCTTCATAAAATTTACCCACTACTGTATTTAAATTTGTCATTTTAATTCCGGTTTTTTTTTTATTTATTTTTATAAATGATTTCTTTTCGTATTATGTTTTTATTGAAATTATGATTTTCAGTTTTTTTTTTTAAGGAAAACAAATATGGAATAATGGACACGTCAAAAAGAAAACTTTTTTTTAAAGATTATAGAAACGATTGACAATTATAATTTTGGTGTATGTTTATATTTTAACATAATAAAATATAATTCACAATAGTTAATATAGAAAAATAAAAACAATGATGAGTTTTATTCAAATATAAAAAAAAAAACATTAATTTGATTTATTCACTTTTTCAAATGTTATTATAACAATATTTTATTATTATTATTATTATTATTATTATTTTTTCTTTAACGACCAAGGCCAGTTTGGCCCAAATAGTCTTTTCAACC
>JANSTX010006314.1:0-20370 GCA_027564355.1 Penthetria funebris | reverse complement strand
ACATAATTTTCGGTTCGATTTTAGTTCACAAACAATTTTGATATTAGAAACAAACATTTATTCTTTTTATCAAGAAACATATAAATATTTGCCGCGTCTTGATTCTGCAATCATAATAAGGGTCGCAATGTACATCTGCTTCACCTCATAATTCATATATTTTTTTAACTGAAATATTAATGGATTTCACTCGTATTAATTGGTATTCTTAATAAGATACTATATAGTTTTCAAATATATCATTCAATCTTTATTTATGTTGATAAGAACTCGATTTTAATGAGACATATGAAAAATTTACGATATTCGATAACAATAAGAATCTTTATGCATCTTATAGTAAGTTTTTACAAGGAATGTATACATACATTTCATTCAGCCCTCCATTTTTTTTGTGGATAATGTAATAATAAGTTAAATAAAATAGCATCAAAAAATAAGGGACGTAAATAAAAGCTTTACAAATAAGATTGCTAAAAAAGGATCTAAAACTATCATAAATATATATGTATTCTATAACATACTCGTAAATTTAACATAATTTTAAGATCTTTTCATTGAATTAAATTTTATTTTGTGTGCTATGCACATCGTTATTCTTGATCTGTTTCAATATATTATTAGATATAGTAAAATTTGATAAAAAATTATAAGTATAAAAAATAATTTTAAAATAGTTAATAATATTTGAAACGTTTATTGTAAGATTATGTGGTATGGTAATTACCCATATATACATATGTATGTATTCGAGCTTCAAATTATTAATTGTGTTTGCAAACTTGAGTTTAAAATCTACAATTTATATTATTATTATCTACAATACTATCAATTACTACACCATAAAACTTTATGTAAAACTTAAATTTCATGAATTGTAAAATTCTAACAGAGTAGAATAATAATTTACTGCTATTAATAATTTAACAATGTTTTGTTCATTTTATGTTTAAACATTCTATACTTTCTACTTCTTTTCCTTGATCTTTTTTTTGAGAAACAACTGCAATTCTACGATAGAAATTAAATGTTAAAATAACAATTTATCTATGATAGTGTCAACGGTATTTTTTTTACTGTCGACAATAAATTTGCATAATAGAAAAATTAAACATTCTTTGAATCATAATTTCACTTGTTATGACAATTACAAATTTCCATTTAAACTCACATAAAATGAAGGCATTAAATACATTATGTATACAATCTTTATCTCTGAAACAAATTTTTACTTTCAACTGTAATTCATTTAACAAAATAAGTTTTTGTAGTTATTCGTTTAATAAATTACATTTTTACGCTTCTAAAATAATATATTTTGACACACTTGATACATATAGTTCATATTTAAAAATAAGCAAAAGATTATTTTTAGACTCTGGAATCGAGAACTTATTAATTTTTAGTTGGAACTGATGTCATTAGAAAATTGCATTTCTTCATGAATTAGAGACAACATATTTTATTTCAGTTTGTTTTTTTTTGTTTCAAGTTATAATATTTATATAGCAGATGATAGTCTGTAATATATTTAAAGAATTACAGTTATTTTAAATATACACTAAAATTATATGTACTGTACTAAAAAATTATAACAGTTACGTAAATCAAAATATTCTTCTAATTTAAACAGTGTGTCTATAAATATTTGAATGTGTAAAATTGCTGAAAAATTAGGGGTTAATATGCTATTAATTCCTAAATATGTATATTTTAATAAGTTGATGTAGTTTGATTCTAGCACAGATACAATTTTTCTTGTGCAATTTTTTTATTTTCAAATGTATTCGTATAACATATAATTTATGTGTGCACTTGGAACATATAAAATAGTATAGTAATTGGTTAAATAATTAATTATCTTATAATTATAATATATAATATTTAATTATATATCGATCATTCATTTTAATGTACTTTAAACTACTGAATACCATATTCTCTATATAATTACGTATAAGATTCAAAAAACACTTTTATGTATTATTTCAATCAATATAATTAAAACACATTGGCTGATAAAAATGAAATCTTACAAGTCAATATTCCGATAATTGTTATTTTAATTATCTAATTTTACATTGTAATAATGAGTAAATTTTTTTTATAAAAATATCAATTTTTTTCATTTGTTTAATTTCATGACCCATGAAATCACTTACACATTTTAAGTTAATCAGTAAAAAATGAAAAAAAATATAATAAATAAATAAAATTATCTTCGTAATATTAACATTTTTTTTATTTTGCTTATAATTTATATCACATATACTTTTACAGTACATTTAATTCGCCTATTATAGCATCTACGAACATTCATATGACAATGTAGAAACCCGTAATTAATAATTCAATTGATTTAAATTAATTTTAAGTTCAACTAAGATATTGTATGTATATGAATGAACTTAAAATGCATGTATAGTTATGTAAGTTTTAATTCACTTATATAAGGCAAAGGTTCAACTGAACCTATTGACTGGTTAGCTAGATATTCGTCAATGTATCATAGTGGTTAAGTTGCTAACGTGTCCTTTCAAATTTGATTCATAAGGATTTGTTTTTGTTTAAAGTAATCATCATCAATCTAACCTATCGGCAATGTATCATAGTGGTTAAGTCGCTTGCATGTCTCTCACGTAGAGGTCCCAGTTCAGTATTGTAGATAGTAAAATACTAAATTTAAAGTATTGTAATAGAACTGCTTTACCCTAAAATCTGTATCGAAAATAACTTTATTTAATTAAATTTTTAAACACAAATTATCCGCATTAGTTATCCATGATTATGGGTGGATAATTTTTAAAATTAACAAAACCATTTTAATATCACATCCTTCTTTATCTTAAAATAACTTGTTTAGTTGGTTCACCAATAAGACAATATTTTGAGTTTTAACTGTCATCATCTACATTAGACGCACGATATCACTATCTGTAATAAAATTATTTTAAATATTAATATATACGAATGTAATTGAAATTGTATATATAATGGAAACTAATATTTAAAAAATATTCTCATTTTTGTAATGGAAACATATAAATAATAGTTAAAGAACTAATTTTTCCCAGTAGACTAAAATGCTAATTTAAATATAACACGGACTTAAATACCGCCAAATATATTAACCAAGTAAAAAGGTGATTTTTGTTTGAATATGAAAAATTTCAATATTTGGGAATTTATTTAGCTAAGTAGGGTATGGCAGTCGATACAAATTTTTGGTACGCTAAAATTGCATATATTCAATACAAATTATTTATCGGTATTATTGTATGGTTGAGAAGTGACGAATAACATCATGTCACAAACCCAAATTTCGTCGATGCAGAATCTTTAGTCCAAATACTCAAATCAATTGAGGAATTGTCATGGTTGTCGTATCTTTAGGCAATGAACGATGAATGATATCGTAGTAGTTTGTTTTACATTTTCAATAAGTTGTTATTTTTTTATTAATTAAAGATTGCTTTATTTTGCTACAATTAATTTAATGGTGTACATGAATATTTTGTCTAATGATTACAGAAATTTGGCAATTTGCATAAAATGTTGTAGATAAGACAAAATGAAATGTAATTATGATTTTATGTTGAAATTATCATTTGATTTTATAATTTACTATATCTTGATATTGTACATAATGTTTAGCAAATTTCAATAAAATATTACTTATCTTATACGAGCAAATAATAGTGAATTTATTTTTGTAGACCTTTTATCTATTTGATTTATTATGTATTCCATTTATTTTAAACTTACTTTAAGGACAAAAAAATCATTATAATTATATATAGTTATAAAAAAAATTATTTGGAAACGCTGTTTTATATGCTTATTTGTGAAACATAATGGATTGATTGATTATGTGAGCAAAATTTGAATTTGAATTTTATCTTATTTCGTACTTGTATATGATTACGATTCTTTAAATGATTACGAAGTTCACTCATAACTTTTACTTAAATAATTACTGTTTTATTAAAACTACAATAATTTAAAATCATTCGATTATAGTCACCTAATGTGAAATAGAAACATGGATATGCTATCGTTCTTGAAAACTTTAGTCCAGATATGATATATAGTGATTAAAAAAACGGACTTACCAATTAACTGCTTAATATTTTTGTAGAAACAGTCATCCACATTTTTCGGATTCGCCACTGACATTACCTGCTAACATAATCTACGAAACATTCTAGTTGGATGTGTTTATAAATTACATGATCATGACTTCCCACTCCCTATTCATCGAGCTGAATTAAAAAAAATTGTTTTGTGTGCAATAATTAGGGGAGCAGTCCACATCAGCAATGACACATAACTTTGATAACTGCAATAATTAGATTTTATTGAGAAATTCAAAAATATTATCACAATTACAAATAATATACTATGCAATATGCATATTTCTATATAGTAAATATTATGTTATATATTATACTTAAATAAATAATAATATATATATATCAATTTCAACATAAATATTATAAAAATCAATTTTTTGTAGAGTCTGGAATAGTTTTTTGAGTATCATTTTATTACAGTTTATCAAATCTATTGGTATGTTATACGAATTTGTAAAGAATTATAAATGCATACTGTGAATTGCTAAATATTTGTCATAAATTAGTGTATTTCGTATTAAAACCAAACATTAATTCTATATAGAAGTCGGCCGTTTTCATTTTTATAAACATGTACTTTAGGTTTTAATTTCAATTCATTTCAATTTATTAAAACTAATATAATATAAATTAGAACCAATTAAGATGTGACAAGACAATAATATAATACATGCAATGAAGAAGCCTTTTAATAATAATTTAAATATTCAAATTTAATGTCTGATACAATATTTTTTGCGGTTGATAAATTTAACATTTTTTTAATTTATTCTGCTCTGTGATAACTTGAATAAGGTCAACCAGTTTCATATACATTGCCGTCATTTTATTTGCAAACTTTAAAGTTTAATAACCTTTTGTGGATGGAGTATATTGTGATACCAAATTATTTTGTATTATATGCTTTTAAGATTTTTTTATCTTTTTTTATAATATAAAATGTGCGATGGTAAAATAAACATTTATATATTACTGGATGACTTATGAGTATTAATTTTTTGTAAGTCTACGAATTTTTGATAGTCACTCTTTAAAATGTAATAACTATTTTTTTTTGCTACTTATGCAAATATTTATATAGGTCATGTAAGTAATAAGTGTGTTACTATGTAGTTATATTCTTTCAAAGAATATCAAAAGATTATATGCTTGTTGGTCAGGAGTAATTAGCTTTGGATTTACACACGACTCGACCGGATTGTTGAAATCATTTATATGCGCCCTTAAGGTGTAAAAGTTTAGATGATGATGGTAAGGAAGTTAAGTTGAAGGAATAAATGAAGTTAATATAGAGTAGTCAATAAAGCTCAATAAATTGAGTTTATAATAAATTATTTATCATAACATTTTGCATTACAATTTAAAAAAAAGATTGTACATAGTCAAAAAATATAGCCGAGAAACTGTATTAAAATCTTCAAGTATGATGATTTTGATGACTTTAGAATATTTAAAATGGTTTAAACTGCATGAAATTGATTGTATGCATTCCCAAATTCAATTTAAATTGCACTTATTATAATCGTAAACTGACCTATTAATATTTTTTCGTAAATAATAACAACCACTTATAATAAATGTTACTTTTTAAAGTAGTGTAGAAGTCAATAGAACTAAATTAAATATTGTGTGTTAAAATGACACTATTTGTTATTGTCAGCATTCGATTCTTCAAACAAAATCAGCAATTGTAACTGTTGTAAAAGAGTAGAGTTGACTCTGATGTTTTCGAATTTCTAATTTAGAGATCGAGAAAAAGTATATATATTTATATGAACATAGGAGATTCTTTATAGATTTATAAGCTATAACAAATATAGAATTTTCTTTTTAAAGGCACTTCAGTGCATAATTGATTATTACACTTATTCACATTTTAATCGTTTATTTTAACTCCTCAATTTATACAAACGTATGGTTTCTGACACACTAAACAATATAATAATAATTTACAAATATAATTCTAATATTGTTCAGTTATTACCTTTATGTGATTAATTTGTGGCATATGGTCAACCTCTAGACTAGACTATATTTTCCATAATCATAATTATCATCATCATCATATCATCATCATCATCGTTACCTGTATATAGGTTTCGAAACATAGATGTTAATACGTCACCCTGAACTATCTATTTTTATAAAAAAAAATACATTGATTTAAATTTTAAAATCAATTCTATAAGTTATTTATTTTCTGTTTTAGAAAAGAAAAGAATTGCTTAACATGGCACAACAATTATTTGCTCCAATAGATTCTGTAGAAGTACAAGATAAACTTGAAATATTTATTAATGATTTCTTACGAAGAGATCTGACTACTTATGAAAATCATTTAAAATTATTAAATGCAGAAATTAGTGAATATATACAACTGCAGCATACTATTGATAATATAATTAAACATAAAAGTAATGGTTTTAAAACACAAATGAATATCGGCGGAAATTTTTTCTTACAGGCCAAAGTTGAGAATACGGAAAAAATTATTGTTAATGTCGGTCTAAATCATTTCGTTGAGTTTACATTAGCAGAAGCAATAAAATTTATAAAATTTAAAGTTAATATTTTAAATAAACAAGCTGATTTAATAAGAGAAGAAAGTATTAAAACACGTGCGAATATAAAATTAGCATTAATATGTATTGGCGAAAAAAAATAAAGTAACTAATTAAAAATGAATAAAGAATATTAAAATATTAAAAATTATGCATTTGAATTATTTAAAGTTCAATTTTTTTGAAAAATTTGCTTGTTCCGGTGAAAATATGTATATGCGGCATTTTAGTGAATATAGTGTAATTAATATGTTTTTGTAACATGTTGATTTTGAATTCTCCTATTCATAGAATGCATTTATTTTATATCATCATGATCTTAATATGTACGCTTCAAGGGCACATAAGGTGATTTTTACAATATTTTTCCAGAATGTATAGGTACTTATCTCATTGTTCAACAACATTCTTGATGATTATTGTACATAAATATTGCTCCCTTTTTGTCCTTGCACATCACAACTACCGTACAATAATTTTAATATTTGTTTTTTGTCACATTATTATGTAATTATATATAATTTCTTTATACTTTGTGTTACATGATATATAGTCACAACAAATATACTAATTTGAAACTATAAGAGGTTTCAGTATGCTGGCAACCATTAACATATAGCATTATACCAACAACTAATAGTACTCGTATTGCTACTCCTAACTTCTCATATACGTATGATCTTTATATTATTGTGATGAATACATTAAACATAACAAATAGCTTACTGCAGCATTAAATATCTTTAAATAATTTTTTAAAACTCATATTACTCTTGTTACGAATCATGCGATAAAAAAATACTTATATTCATATATTGCAGCAGTGTTCATATAGTGCTTTTCAATTAAGTGGCTTATTATATGGTTAATTAAACAAACTAACTGACACTTTGACGACATTTAAAAAAGTTATTTCTGAGAGATTTCTTACATTTCGAAGTACCTCTTACATTGTATTAATAATAATATAAATAATTTGGATGTAGATACGACTTTTATCCTCTAATCAATTTAAACATTTCTTAATTGTCAGTATACAGGAACTTGTAAAACTGTAATAAATATTGCAACAATTGTATTTTTTTTCGCAGACTTTAGAACAGTAATTGGAACCGTGTGTCCCTGCTAATGTAGGCTACTGTAACATAACTTAAATTAATCATTTAAGACTATGCCACAATTGACTTTTTACCATATGATTCCAAATAGAATTGTGCTCTTATATAACTATAAATTAGTGATTAGTGATTGTGTTATTTGCACTAATTTTATTAAGTTCGTATTATGTAAATGCGTGAACAATAATATAGCTTATATCCTGTTTAACATTCAACTTGATCTTTTAATATTTGCAAGTAATAATCTAATTATTTTTATTATACAAATAAATCCCAAGGACAAAGTTATATATTATCATATGTGTTGTATTCAAATACCTGGTTCTTTAAAAATATGCTATATAATTTATAATACGTACACAGTTTTTTGATTATATAACGTGTTATGTTATTTATTACGTCAATAAAAACTAGCACTCTTAATAAATATTTAAATAAGGAAAATGAAACAGATTAAACAAATTTTATATTTAAATATTTAAATTTCAATTTGCTGTTTTTTTTTTATATATTTAATATTAAATATTTGCTATTCATTATCTTGATTAGTTTCCCTTTAGTTTATGGTTCAATCTTATGTAATTTTTGAATTGATTTGAATGCTACGAATTGTAAAACCGGAATAATAGACAGCGTATTTCAAGAAAATATTTGTTTAGAATATTTAGTTTAGAAAATTTGTAGGAACCACTTTCAAGTCTGAATGTAAAATATATATTATATATACATTTATATTAATATAAATTCTGATAATTCTGACGATTCTGATCATGTTTTCACAGTTGCCACTATATTTATACTCTTGAACTTTTTGATAACACGTATAATTTTATTTTTAATGACGGTTGGTTAAAATATTTAATTAAGAATATTCATTTTGGTTACACTAGCCTCTACTGATTATAGTGGAATCCGACCTACTTCAATTCTTATTAAATCCCATCATGAAATTAGTTCTATATTATATACACATATTGCTTATATATGTTACATAATTTTGTTTAGAATTGCCGTAAATGTTAAAGTCATAGAAATGTGTATTAAAACACGTGTTTTAAAATAATAAACATATCGTTTATTACGTAATTATATAATAAACATATAGTTTATTACGTAATTATTATAAAAAAGTTTTCTTATATAAATGTGTATGTAGGTATTTGAACACATTATTGGGTCATTGTGGGTGAATGGAGTAATCAATGGATTCATGGCAGATGTTCGTGACCAAAAATATACAACTTATGTTTGTGTGTAATCGGTTGGTTTTTGAAACGACAAATTAACATTATAGAGTATTGACATATGTGTTATTGTGGTTGTGGTGCACAGGATGATGATAATTTGTCAACTGAAATTTAGGAAAATTAAAATTTAATACAAATATATTTTAGCCTGAATGAAATGATTTATTAGTACAAACATTTGCCGTTACATCAAGTATGTATAACAGCCCGCGCTATTTTTGGAATTTATTTACAGTACCAAACATTTCGCTGTCCCCTAAATTATACTCGTAGTTTGGTTATTTATAACAAAATCAAGCATTTTAAGATGAAGTTTTTTATTTCCGTCTCTTGTTTAAGCAAATTGTAAAAATCTTAGTTTATGTAATTGCAAATAAGTATGGTAAGTAAATGTAAATAAAATTATAAATTATATAATATATTATTAATTATATAATTTTTATTTAAAATATCTTCAATTATTTCGCTATTTTATGGGTGTAATTACAAAAGTGTCGTCGAATGTATATTTAATTAAATAATTTTGTAAACAATCAATTAATTTATTTTCATATTCGTATGATATAAGTATAATATAAATTACATAAAAATGATTAATAATCTAAATAATATTCAAACAATTATTTTATAATTTTGTATCATTTAAAGTGACATAACTTGAATCGAATATAAATTATTTTCAATTTAAAATTCAATAAAGTGAATTTGGCCTAACAGATACAATAAAATATACGATTAAATAACATTATGTACGTATATTAAATATATATACGTTACTGTTTTTAGAGATGTGTTTATACAGACAATTCTGGATAATATACTATTTTCTGCTATTTTAATATTCATTTTTAAAAATATTATAATTGTTAAATGGAAATAATAATTGAATCCTTGCAAACAGAGTATTATATACATTGGTTTCAATTAGTGCAATAAAATGCATCATGAGAGTAAGTAATGACAACAAGTATGTAGACTTAGATAAATTATTAAAGATAATACAATAATACAGGTACCTAAAATATTTGTTGTAAATTTTGCTAGAATTATGGTTCGACACCATAATATATTTCAATTTAATTAATTTATGACATTGATTACAAATAACACTTTAATTGCTATTATAATACATTTTTGTATTTAATGATAAATTTGATTTATTACAATTATTGAATCTTTTGGTATTGACTACTGAAATAAAAAATACGATCATAATGTAAGATATAAATAAGTATTCAGGGTTCGATGTATATCCACCCTCTGAACTGGACACTGGGATTGATAGTTTTGCAAAATTGTGTAGTTATTTGTACTTAAGGATTTTTAATGTATATTAATGTATATTATATGTATATATCACATACATTTTATAAAGATAAAAATTAACGTTTCTATATTATCAAATATTGTAATTATTTTTATCAAATTTTCGCAATTAAATAACATCACATGTATGGTTCATTTAGCTTAAAAATTTAATCAGAATCTTAACTTATAATGCAATATCTAATTAATTATATGTCACATGAGGAATTTAAGAAGTCGTGTGCGCCATTCTTATCTTATCTGCAATTAAATTTTAAAATTTGAAGGTCTAACTAAATATGTGTATCTTCAAATACAATAAATTTCATATAATAAAATATGAT
Organism: Penthetria funebris; assembly: GCA_027564355.1. NCBI lineage: Eukaryota > Metazoa > Arthropoda > Insecta > Diptera > Pleciidae > Penthetria > Penthetria funebris. The sequence continues at coordinate 9,662 of JANSTX010006314.1, read as the reverse complement.
AGCTCATTGATATAATCAAATGAAAATTACATAATCTTTTTATATGTGATAAGACGTAAATTATTTTTGGGTACTGTTATTTTTTTAAAAAAAATACGTAAAATGTTTAACATATTTTCAAAATACTTAATTATTTGCTGAAAAACGGATACTATATTGGATGTAGTACAAAACTATTTTATTTTTTTTCTTGTTTGCTAAAAATATATCTTAAATGACGTCAAGGAAATAAATTTTTTTTTTCTTATTTTCAATGTTTAGAGTATTTTTTGTTTTAATTTAAAAAAAATATAAATATTAGTAAAAACCATATGGATAAGTGGAAATGTATGCTGTTTTTTTTTTTTATTTTTAGATGGCAGTGCCGCTCGTATTCAGGCTTCAAAGCCTGTTGTCGAAATGGACGGTGATGAGATGACTAGAATTATTTGGCAATTTATCAAAGAAAAATTAATTTTTCCATACGTTAAAGTACGTATTTAAAAAATAAAAGAAAATGATAATGTTTCGTAAACATTACTGATATATTATGAAATGGACTGTATATATATTTTAAAATTGAATAATAATATATTATTGTTTAATTAAAATTATGTACTTTAAGTATATGCTATATTTAATTCATCTAATGTTAAATAATTTCTTTGAAAAAGGTCGAATGCTTGTATTATGATTTAGGACTACCTTACAGAGATACCACTGATGATCAAATTACAATTGATGCGGCTTATGCCATCCTTAAACATAATGTTGGCATTAAATGTGCAACTATTACTCCAGATGAGCAAAGAGTAGAAGGTAATTTATCAATTAATTTCATTAAAATTTTGAGAAAAGGAACTAAAAAACTAAATTTATAGTAGCCAAAGTTAGTTTATTCATCAGTTCTAGCAATATTTGTTAGTATGTCATTACTTACTTTTTGAATAACAACATGTATCTTTTATCTGTAGTGTTAGGCTTTTCAAAAAAAAAAAAAAGAATACATGTACATATTTCTTTGTTGATAGATAGGAGTAGTATTATTATTAGTATCTGAGACAATAAGTATAATTTTTGCTAAGAAATAAAAAGAATGCCTATGACACTGTAACATTATCATAAACATGATGTTAGTTAAATAGAATTCAGAGCTCGGAACACATCAATGCCACATTAAAATATTATCATTCTAATGTATTGTGTTTCTTTAACCTAAACAACTTCAAATAATTTGGAAATTTATTAAGCAAGTAAAGAGATGCGAAATCCAATTTTGCAATTAAATGTAAAATCAGCAGATATCCAAGTTCGATAACCGAACATATTAAGTATTTAGAGGAAATGACCAAATATTTCGAATAAAATATTCGCAATTTCATCAGAGCAATAAACAATGTAATATCTATAGAAAACACATATTGTGCAAGTCCTGAAGTAAGTGTAGGTGCGACTAGTGACACATTCATTATTTATAAGTTCATCATTTAATTTTGTAAACATGGTTGCAGGAGCGCCGGCTCAAATGTGTACATCGAGTTGTAGTAGACACATTCATTATGTTTTATATCTAAAGTCAAAAATATTAATTAGAACGACGCAAGAATTCATGTCGTCCTGCAGCATTTTAAATCATGCTTAATATTTTAATTATTTTTTTTACAAAAGTACAATAGATTAGAATTGATGCAAGTTAGAATCAAAATCCGATGAGTTATGATGAACACATTACCATCAATACTTGTAAACAGTTTATTTATATAATTGCAAACACAATTATATCTTACTTTATTGCATTGAATTTATGCAAGACCCAATAATAAAATAAATGAATTTTCAAAGTAACCTCACAGTTGCTTATGGTGTAAATGTGTGTTTTTGTCTTATATTGAAGTAACTATACTTAATACAATACATAATGTATTTTTTTAATTTAAGGCAACAGCTAATAACTGTATACTTTAAAAAATAAATTATTCGTTAAAGAACGTTACCCAAACGCAAAACTTTACAACAAATTTTTTTGTATATTTTTGAAATTTCAGAAATAAAAATTTATTTATTAAATAACGCTAAAGTATATTTAATATAAGTAAAAAAAAATTAATCAAAAATAATATTTGTATATCGCATTTTTTTAAATTTTATTTTCACAAACATAAACAACAATTGATAAAAACAACCATTTTCATCATCTCAATGACATTTACTATTGATAGTCAGATATTACGAAATACCATGGGCAGCACGTTATTCAATTTAGATACAGCGGTTACATAATACCTAAATTTCATCAATCAATTTTCGAAAAATAATTTTTTTTTTTTTTTAAATTTAAAATTCAAAATTAAAAACCCGCTCAATTAGTATTTGCGGCGAAATTATACTCTATTCGCATATTACATACTCTTTTCGTCGTTGCGCTAAAATCAACTCAGTTTATTAAAACAGTTACTTTTGTCGGCGTGCAGAAACATACTCAATTCATTAAATTAGGTGCTCTTTTGACATTTGGGTTTGCGCATTCGCAGTACCGTCTTTGTTATTCATTTTTTAGTTACTTTCTGTTGATTTTTTATTTTTTATGTTTTTTTGTTTTTATTTTTATTTTTTTGTTTTTTCGAAATTAAAATTATTGTAAATTATCCTTAACAGCTCGATTATTTATTTGCACTATGGTAACATTATTTGTTGTCATATGATTTGTTGACATATAATTTATTGTTTCTTAAATGTCTACTTGACTTGGTACATTACTTGGAGTCACCTGTACAGTAAGCAGTTTCAACATTTACTTCTTTGCTTATAAATATAATAAGTTGAAATACAAATATGAATTAGTGAAAACGTGGTACTGAGAGTCAATTGTTGTTTGATAATTTATATTTTTTCTATGTCCATTCATACTAAATTGCACAGACAATCATACTTGTTACAAAATTCTCAACTATATTCTGACTACTAAAAACAAATAATAACATTACAAAATACATAACCTTATTATGCTTATTATGCATTAAAATGTTGTAAGTATTTTATGGAGGAGGATTTAAATAATGTTTGAAAGTAAATAATTGTCAAATATAATCGATAAGATTACTGTATAAACATCAATTTTTTTATAATTCAGTATCCAATTTAGGGAAGTGTTTGCTTCTTGAAAATACCATTTATTTGTATCCTGGAGTGAAGAAAGCCCTTCTTCTATTTACTGTAGTTTGTTATTAGATCCATATTCTTAATTTTTAGAAGCTTATTATAAGAACTACTATCAGATTTGGAACAAAATTGTCTTCTAAAATAATGAAGATTTTCTGTACAGTATTAATACGTACACATACGTGTATTTTGATTTCATTAAACGTAAGTAATATTGTTAATATTAGAATTAATCACAGAATGTGTGATTCATCAAATAAATCTAATTAAGAACTAACTGTACAGTCCATTTTTCAACCACTTAATAAATTAAACAAAGAATTGTATAATGATATATGTTATTTGTTTTCTTTTGTTTTATTAATTTTAGAATTTAAATTGAAAAAAATGTGGCTCAGTCCTAATGGTACAATCAGAAACATTCTTGGCGGTACAGTATTCCGTGAACCAATTCTTTGTTCAAACATTCCACGTTTAGTTCCTGGATGGACCCAGCCTATTGTAATTGGTCGTCATGCACATGGTGATCAATATAAAGCAAAAGATCTTGTTATCGATAGACCAGGAAAATTGGAACTCGTTTTTACTGGTGCTGATGGTAAAATTGAAAAACATGATATTTACAATTATAAAGCAGGTGGTGTAGCCATGGGAATGTATAATACAGATGAATCAATTGAATCGTTTGCACATTCATCATTTCAAGTTGCATTAACTAAAAAATGGCCTCTATATTTGTCAACTAAAAACACTATCCTTAAAAAATATGATGGTAGATTTAAGGATATTTTCCAAGAAATTTATGAAAAGTTAGTAAATAATATTTTTATAATAATTGCAGCAAAAAATACCATTAATGTATTTTTCATTCAAATTTTTATATATGTATTTTTGTTTTTAAATTTAAACAATAGAACTTATAAGAAAGATTTTGAAGCAGCTAAAATTTGGTACGAACATCGTTTAATTGATGATATGGTTGCACAAGCCTTGAAGTCATCTGGTGCATTTGTTTGGGCATGTAAAAATTATGATGGTGATGTACAATCTGATATTGTAGCTCAAGGATATGGTTCATTAGGTATGATGACATCAGTACTTATGTGTCCAGATGGTAAAACAATTGAAAGTGAAGCTGCTCATGGAACTGTTACACGACATTATAGGTAATTTTTTTCATAATAATCTATAATTTCTAATTAAATAATTAAAAACTTTTTTTTTGTTATATAATAGACAACATCAAAAAGGTTTATCAACATCAACAAATCCTGTTGCATCTATTTATGCATGGACAAGAGGTTTAGAACATCGTGCAAAATTAGATAATACTCCTGATCTTGGTAAATTTTCGTTAGCCCTTGAAAAGGCTTGTGTTGATACAATTGAAGCTGGAAAAATGACTAAAGATTTGGCCGCAAGTATTCATGGTTTATCAAATGTTAAAGAAGGCATGTACTTGAATACAGAAGATTTCTTAGATGCTATTGCCGATCAATTGCAACGATCACTTAAGAAATAATTTCTTTAATCATTTTTATGCCTAATTTATCGTCCAATTCATGTGTATTTTAAATATAATTTAAGTAATTTCTATATAATAAATAAATAAATGAATTTTATAATTTTTGTGGAAAAAATAAAGTTTACATAATATTACGCATTTAATTTTCTAATTTTTGAATTAAACGAAACAGCTAATATTTATTCTGTATTTGTCTGGTAATAGATACGTGCGTTAAACGGATGTTTGTATACATATTTACGATATGCTAAATCTGCGCCTATAGATTAATGAATATTTGTAGAAACTATATTAGATCAACTTTTTAGGAACAAAAGAGAGTCGACTGAATGCAATGAAATTGATATGATGATTTACCCATACCGTGTAGAAATGGCAAAATTGAATATATCATGACATTTCAAACTGAATTGGACATGTATATATAAAAAAGAAATCAACGATATAAATTAATAATAAATCACATTTCAAAAGTTTGAGATGAAATTATGTATGCATTTTATGTAAAATATGTATACGTATACGTTGAAATTCAACTTATATGAAAATCTGGCATAAATCAAAATAAGCTGAAAGTTTGATCTGAATTTTATGTATATACATACATGTAAAATATGTGTACGATCACGTTGTGGCTGGAAATTTGGTTGCTTGATCTATAAAGATTCCATGGTTAAACTTAAATTTTTTAATGAACCACATTTATAATTTACATTAGAACGCACTTCATCACCTCGTGCAAACGTTTTGAAGTTAAATTGTCATATATTATTTATATTAGCTGATGCGACTGCGGTGTCTATATTTTTATATATTATTTAATAATAAACATGTTAAATATTGAATTGAATAAAACTAAAAGGATCAAGAAAAAACAGATTTTACTAAAAAATAATAATAGTATAATTGATGACATATCAGATACTTCTAGGCAATTATTAATTGACCATGCACTTAAATTGCAAAAGAATTTCAAACAAAAGAATTTACCCATAAAGTTGGATACTTTAATTGTAGATAATGAGGACGCACAAGATAAATTAAAGGAATCATCTTTCATTAAAGACAAAAAGAAGAAAAAACAACGTAAACGTGATGTTAATGGTAATGATACGGGTTCCAATCCAAATGAAGAGAAGATATCAAATTCCAATCAAATTGAGAATGTTGAAAAAGTTAAAGATAAAACTGATAAGAAGAAAAAATTGAAAATCAATGATAAAATAAAGTGTGTCGAAAATCAAGAAGCTCAGAAATGTAATCAAGCATCTATAATAGAAAACCCATTAACTGATGTGACTAGAATAAATAAAAGAACATCGAAAAGTAAGAGTGATGATAAGAAAAGCAAGAAACGAATTAAACTAGAAAATAGTACTGTCATTCAGGAAATGCAATCAAATGAAGAAGATCCATCAGAATCATCTGATGATGAATTGAAGGTTAAAGCGAAACCTGTTAAAGAGAAACGTAATAACTATTTAGTATATATTGTTTCATATACATTATTTTTTTTTTGTAATATTTTGATTAAAATTTTAGGTCCAAAGAATACAAATGCCGTTTCAGTGTTTGTTGGTAATTTACCAATAAATATCAAGAGAGTGAAACTGCTAAAACTTTTTTCAAAATTTGGTAAAGTTTTAAGTATTCGGTTACGCACTAATAATGGACAACGTTTTTTTAAAAATAAAACCAAAGCTAATGCACCATATTTAATTGCATTTATTGATTATGAAAATGTTGAAAATGCATCCGCCAGTTTAGCATTAAATGGTGAAAAACTTAATGAAAATGTACTCAGAGTTAATTTACAAATTGATGCTAAAGAAAAATCAAGTTATGATCCAAAAAGGACTATATTTGTTGGCAATTTAAAATATTGTAAGTATGAGTTGTTTTTTAATATTTTACATTTAAATTGTTTGCTAATAATAATCGTTAACAGAACGGAAGATCTATATATCTGATAAAATATATTATACTGTTATGATAATTTATCATACCAATCAAATCATAATCAAGCTACCCATTCATCTTTCTTTTATCCATAAACTGTTTTAAATTATAATAATTTTTTTAATGTACCTTGGGGAAAGCAATAATCATAAGTTAAAAAATTATAATTTTATCAAAGTTTTATATTTATTAAAATTATAGCTGTTACGGATCAAATACTTTATGATGCATTTAGCTGTTGTGGCAAAATTGAATATGTTAGAACATTACAATGTGATAAGGGATGTAAAGGAACTGGTTATGTATGCTTTGAATTATCGTCATCAGTTCAATTGGCATTAGAAATGAACAAAACATTAATCCATAATCGTGAAGTACACGTTGAAAGATATTTTATCAAACAAGTTGGCAGTGGTTTAGTTAATAAAAAGGATAATTTGAATCAAACTAATAAATCAAATAAAAAGATAAGGTCACCAGCAGAACAACGTTTGAAAAAACAAACAAAATCGAAAATGACGGCAACAGAAAATAGTGAAGGAAAATCAAAAAGTAAAAGTAAAGAATATCGTGGAGTGAAAACAACAAACAAAAAGGTAATTAAAAAATGTCTGATTAGCAAGATTATAAATTAATAAAAATATTTCAATTATCTTTTGCAGAAACATAAAAAGAAGACATTGAAGGGAATGAAATTATTAGCGAAAAAAATTGCCCCAAAACTTGATAAAACTAATTAAATATGCGTTTTTTTATTCATTCACATATAAATTAAAGTTTACAGAATTTATTAATCAAGAAATACTTGTTTTTTTTTCTCAAAAATAATTGGATTCCTATTCACTTCCGCTTTAATCCATCATTATGTAATATTCACGAGCCATTTAATTAGATACAATTGTCCTTTACTATTCTTATAGTAATTTCCATCTTGATGTTACAAATTGAACTACTTATTTTTTCATTAATGTTGGTAATGAAGCGTATTACCAAATAGAAAACATTGCTAATAGAATTTGAATTTGATAATAATTACATATTGTAATTGTACTATAAAAATGCATTTAATTATTAGATACAAGTGGTATTTAGAGGCAATTTGATATGATAATTATGAAGAACAATGGAAATAAATGAATAGTGTACACAGAAAATAAAATTCGAATTAAACGTTATTTATTAATTCTCATATAAACATACATTTTAAAGATATTTCTAAGTTTACCTAATAAATTTTTACTTTCCTTCTCTATAATTTTTAATGTTCAATAATACCCATACTGGAAATACCAAGATTGAAGCAATCATGCCACCGCCAAGAATGGCTTTTTCCTAAAATAAAGAAAAAATCCAATTTATATAATTTATAAAGTATTTGCTAAAGCAAAATATAGAATTGTCTTTATCCATGGTGGTTTTTGTTTCTGAATAATACGATCAATTATGAATATGCAATTAATTCAATTCTTTTAAGAATTTCTATCTGGCATATATGTAACAATGCAAATAGATTAAGATATGGTATAGAAACATCTGCAGGTGTTATAAATTTTAAAAAGTTATATGTTTCAAATTTCATGCCCGACAACGATAAAGAAATGAAAAAACCATTGATAGTAAGCTACACAAAATCAAATGATCAATGATTACATAATTATTAACCTTAAAAAAATAACGAAACAATAGCAATATGTGAATTAAATTATGATAAATAGGAAATAAATAGAAAAAAATCTCACAGCTTTGGAGACATTTGCCCTGGCTGGTCCAGCCACTACAGAATTAAGTCGAGACTGTAAAAAACATCTTGTAGCTGGAACTAGCATTCGAACATTATTTCCTGTGCTAATCATGTTACCAAAGTATCTAAAAGAAACAATGCAATTATCAGATTTTCAAAATTATTATATATGTTGATTATTACCTTTTGTTACAATATTAGGAAACAAATTTGCAAAACTGTGAAAATTCTACTCTGATATAATTTTCAACTAAATGTCAAAACGATTTTATGAATGTGGTGAGTTTGGTTAGTGATGCCGTTCATTTATTTGAATATTGCTTAGGGACGCGAAGTCAATGGCGAATTCAAATTAATTATTTGAAAGTCAAGATCGTTGGAAATGTAATGATAAACACATATTTATAAAATAAAAGACTTTATTGAGAATAAACTAAAAGATTTTATAGATTTTAACAAGGCATTTGATGTATACCCAAGAAAGATCTGAAAGAAACAAATTGTGGTACGTTAAGTTTAATCAATTTTTATGTAAATGTACATCACTGGGGTTAATGTATATCGTGTTTGTATAATGTGTTAGTAAAATATAGTCACAATATTTATCGTAAAAATATTTATGAGGTTAATATATTTATAACAAATAATTGCATCTGTAAACTCCGCAAAGAATCTGATTATTGATGGAGGTTGCATTTACAACAAAAAGCAAATGTTTATGCACTCAGTCTAGGAGAAAAGAAGGATACATTCGGTGTTATATAAACAGATTCTGCTTTTAACGTGAAAAATCGTTGTGAATGATGGCGCATAGCAGAATCTTGGGTCATCTAATTAAGAAAATCGGAGTCTAATGCATGTGAGTTAGGGGAAATGTTTGGTTCAGAGCAAGCAACTACAATCTATTTTATATTTAGGAAATAATATGTGCGTAAGAATATACGTGGAAAACTTCGTGATTTCCTTACTGGAATACTATGTTTTTGTCCTTGAATGTTTATTTTGCTTATGATATATGTAACCTAGATTGAGATTTGTAAGGCATAACAAAAGAATTCAATTGTATTGTCCGGTTTTATATTAGAATAAATCTAATTAAGTTTTACACCATGGTTTTTTGCTGAGATTTTTTTCCACATTTACCCAAATCAGATACCGGTAGATTAGATTTAAATTAGATTACCCTTATATTACTATCCAATTTAATGTATAATAATGTTAGTAAGTAGTTTTAGTTGGATATCCTATTGTATTGATTTTTCTATGAATATATATATATGAATATAATCATAATATATA
>JANSTX010006303.1:9325-20370 GCA_027564355.1 Penthetria funebris | reverse complement strand
TGCAGAAAGTGACGATACACAAGACAGAAACTTGTGGAGAAATAGATTGAGAAGTAGGAGGGCCGACCCTGAATAAGCAAAAAGGCAAGGAAGAAGAAGAAGAAGAAGAAGGCTACTTGGTACTTCTTGGACAAATTAAATGCAGAAATTGATGATGCATAGGAAAGAAATTTGTGGAAAAATAGCTTGAGAAGCAGGAAGACCGATTCTAAATAAGGAATAAGGAGAAGAATAAGATATAGAAGAATTTGAATTCGAATCTTTTTATTTTCGATCACACTCCATTACCGACATATTTCGTTATCAATTTACCTGGTGACACCACTAAGAGGTAAAGATGGATTATTAGACCTTCGTCAACTCGCGTATTAAGGGTCCTAATTTACTCAAATGTTTCCGAATGCATGACCTGCATTTTTCATTTTCGACATTTCCTTTAATGGTCCGTAATTAAATACTAATCACAATACAATTATAATATTTTGGATAAATTAAATCAATTATTGGAATGCACGCGTAATATTCACTGAAGGTATTTTATTCGTGTTGCATATCTCAATCAAATCAAGTGATTCTTGATCAAAATTGTATGTATATTTCAATTCAATATAATTATCAAAGTGAAATCAATAGTAACGATAAATATTTTGAAATGGCTAAAGTTTCATGCAGGTATTGAAAAAAAAAAAATGTTGAAATGAATTGAAAAAAACCGTCTTCTAAAACAACAAAAATTCTAAATGAAAAATTGTCATAACACGTTTAATTATATAGATTTTAAGTAGCCAGTATGATAGAGCCCATTGTAAATAGTAACTTCTAATAAGTTTAAATATATACGAAAATAAAATAGAAAAAAAATTAATAAAATAATTCAACAATTTTTGCTTGGTAATCACGAACTAATTTAATATCGATCTAACCTGCTCACGTTTTTATTTCGATTTTTAAGGTATTCAGTTTTAAGAGGAGGCTTTAATGTAAAAATATTAATACACGAGTGCTTCTAAAAAGCAAATGAAAAAACCAAAAAAAAAAAAAACCATACAGAAAAAAGAACCATAAGAACCTCTGGAACACAACAAAATGTAACTAATATTATAAGACATAAATTTAAATTAGTTTTTTGTTCTATCTCTACTTTCTGTATGGATAAAAACAATGATGTTAATGGTGATGATGATGTATTTCTTTTGAAAACCAACATGTAGGAGACTACATAAATATAATCGTAACGTAAAATTAATATATTAAGACAAAAATAAAATAAACTGTCGGTAACAGTTAGAATTTTGTTGATTCATTCATTTGCGGCACATAACCAACCAATATGCAGGTGAATTGAGCAAAAAAAAAAATCAATTAAATCAAAAACTTATATACGATACTCATATGAAGGTTCCAAGCCACCATGTTCCCGGAAAATATGTACAATAATAGGCATATTCTACCATGATATATTGTACATCGTGCAGCACTCTAAATGATTCAGTATAAGTTAATATAAATCACCTGAAACATTTGCGATAATGAAAATGTTCATTAACAGAAACAACAACCTAACCGTCGATTTCATCAACAATATCATCATCATCTTCAACTTCATGATTTTATAATAAAGGAAACTACAATACATAATCTATTCATCTAAACTGATTAACCCCTTATAATCAGCACTCATTTAGTACGTCATTCATTCAGAAAAATCACTGATTTGTATGCTATGCAACGTATAATATCCTACGTATTGTATTTAATTAGGAGAATGAAAATTAGAAAATAAATACTGGATTTCATCGTGTGCACCTGATGGTTCCAGTCAAACGCATATCATTGTATGACCGATCCAACCTCATTTTCTACTCCTGACCATCTTGTTCATTACCTCTAAATTCGCTAGCCATCAAAAATCCCCATTTGATATATTGTTTGGCCAAAATATTTTAATGATGTGTCTATACCACTTGTTGACGAATACCTGAATTTATGTCATGATGACATTTGTACCGCTAAAAAAATTGTTTTGAAAAAACGTAATTTTGGTTGGTTTGTTATCAGTGGCGGATCCGACTAAGCCTTCGAAGGATCCCAATTATCTGGTAGGTGCCATTTTGATATGCACATTAAATCTATTTCGTGACGTTAAGAAAACTCACCAGATCTCTTGGCTTTATAATTGCAATTTCCGATAGATTAGGTAATATAATATGTAGTATAGGTAGTATATGTAGAAAAGTGATAATCGTAGGAGTTTTTTCTCGTGCCAAGTAATTATTTTGTTTAGTTCGCTGAGTGGCCGAGAAACTTGCTGCGCCAGTGGACCAAGCCCTGCCTGGCCAGTTCGTCATCACTCTCATTACCTGCAATGTCCCTGTGGACCGGAATCCATAACAGTGTAATTTCGTTCGCGTTACTTGCCTCATCTGCATGTAGGTAGTCTTTCCACCTGGCATTGCCCAGTCTCATATAGTATAAGCCAGTTTGTTTATTTAGTTCCCAAAGCGCATAGCGCATCTCTGCACTGCAGTCAAGTACAGGTGTAAAAAGCCGTGCATGCCCTTTTAATCCTTTCAGTTTGGTATCCAATATTACTCCAAGACACTTAGCCCTCTATGAGAGTACCAGAGTTGTACCCCCCATCTTTGGAAGCCTAAAACTAGGAACTTTTACTTTCTTGGTAAACACTATTAACTCTCGTCTTCCCATGGTTGACGTTGAGTCCACATTCCCGGGACCTCTGGCGTAAAGCAGATCGTTATCCCAGTCATTGGAAGTACCTAGTTCCTCTGTATTTTCGTTCGTGGTGTCGATTGCATTATCTGTGCAATCGACGAAGTGGGTTGACATAAGAAGCTCCAGAGTTTCTGTTGTTCGTCTTGGGGAAACTAGGGTTAGAGTAGTTCTTAACTAGAATTTTTCTAACTCTAACCGACTCCCCTGTTTCCTCTATGGATTCATAGAAACATTTCCAGTTTTCGCATTTGGCACATTTAATGGCTTTCTTATATTCCCTTGGGGTGTCTTTATAAGGCTGATAGAAATTGTTCTCTGGTCATTTTTCTGAGATCAGATAAGTTTTCGTTCCACCAGTGAACCGACTTCTTGCACCTGAATACGCTGTATTCATGGCTTTCCCAAACCTTTCAGCATCAGCCTCTAATTTTGAAACAGAGTACTCATTAGGGACCCCGATGTTAAAGAGTATTCAACTATGATCCGAAAAAAATCTGTTGTTAGATAATCTCCACTGTGGTTGCTGTGTGGCAGCAGTGATGACATGCGAGTATGTGGTAATATAAAAAAACCACAGTCAAAATGTCAGATATGCCGATCGAGCGGCAAAGCAATAGCTTACATTAGTTCTCGACAGCTAAAAGTAGGAAATCGCTTTAAATGTCGTAAAGTTGGAGGTTAGTTTAGCAATCTGTCTCTTAGGCTATTAGTTAGTAACGCTCAATGTACTAGATTTTAGACGAGAAGCTAACATCCAGTAAAACATAACTGTTCTTAATCAGCAGATGAATGTCAACAACACAATGAGAATTAAAGTAAATGAAATCCGTCAGGGTGATAGTTTGTTCAATATGGTTATGAAAAAAATCATCTAATAGTTAATTTCACAACTTTTTGCCGATTGTTATGTGGTCTAATTAATTTCTGGTGTATCCGTCCGGCGATATCAACATTTCTTTGTGTTCTTTCGGTCGCAATATTTTCTGTCACCGCTAAGCTGCTATATTTTATCTAATTTATTGAATTTGTATCAGGAAATCATAATCGCTTGAACATATTTTTTACGATAAAATCGAAGAATGTCAAGAAGGGTTAAAGAAACAGCTTAGTTCTTTGAGGAGGATAAATACAGTAAGTATAACACTGTATCTATCGATCATATCCAATGCATCATTTACGGTGGTAGCAAGTATAAGCCAGTTTGTTTATTTAGTTCCCAAAGCGCATAGCGCATCTCTGCACTGCAGTCAAGTACAGGTGTAAAAAGCCGTGCATGCCCTTTTAATCCTTTCAGTTTGGTATCCAATATTACTCCAAGACACTTAGCCCTCTATGAGAGTACCAGAGTTGTACCCCCCATCTTTGGAAGCCTAAAACTAGGAACTTTTACTTTCTTGGTAAACACTATTAACTCTCGTCTTCCCATGGTTGACGTTGAGTCCACATTCCCGGGACCTCTGGCGTAAAGCAGATCGTTATCCCAGTCATTGGAAGTACCTAGTTCCTCTGTATTTTCGTTCGTGGTGTCGATTGCATTATCTGTGCAATCGACGAAGTGGGTTGACATAAGAAGCTCCAGAGTTTCTGTTGTTCGTCTTGGGGAAACTAGGGTTAGAGTAGTTCTTAACTAGAATTTTTCTAACTCTAACCGACTCCCCTGTTTCCTCTATGGATTCATAGAAACATTTCCAGTTTTCGCATTTGGCACATTTAATGGCTTTCTTATATTCCCTTGGGGTGTCTTTATAAGGCTGATAGAAATTGTTCTCTGGTCATTTTTCTGAGATCAGATAAGTTTTCGTTCCACCAGTGAACCGACTTCTTGCACCTGAATACGCTGTATTCATGGCTTTCCCAAACCTTTCAGCATCAGCCTCTAATTTTGAAACAGAGTACTCATTAGGGACCCCGATGTTAAAGAGTATTCAACTATGATCCGAAAAAAATCTGTTGTTAGATAATCTCCACTGTGGTTGCTGTGTGGCAGCAGTGATGACATGCGAGTATGTGGTAATATAAAAAAACCACAGTCAAAATGTCAGATATGCCGATCGAGCGGCAAAGCAATAGCTTACATTAGTTCACGACAGCTAAAAGTAGGAAATCGCTTTAAATGTCGTAAAGTTAGAGGTTAGTTTAGCAATCTGTCTCTTAGGCTATTAGTTAGTAGCGCTCAATGTACTAGATTTTAGACGAGAAGCTAACATCCAGTAAAACATAACTGCTCTTAATCAGCAGATGAATGTCAACAACACAATGAGAATTAAAGTAAATGAGAAGATCACAAATGAAAATCAATATCAACTGGAATCCGTCAGGGTGATAGTTTGTTCAATATGGTTATGAAAAAAATCATCTAATAGTTAATTTCTCAACTTTTTGCCGATTGTTATGTGGTCTAATTAATTTCTGGTGTATCCGTCCGGCGATATCCACATTTCTTTGTGTTCTTTCTGTCGCAATATTTTCCGTCACCGCTAAGCTGCTATATTTTATCTAATTTATTGAATTTGTATCAAGAAATCATAATCGCCTGAACATATTTTTTACGATAAAATCGAAGTATGTCAAGAAGGGTTAAAGAAACAGCTTAGTTCTTTGAGGAGGATAAATGCAGTAAGTATAACACTGTATCTATCCATCATATCAAATGCATCATTTACGGTGGTAGCAAGTATACGAAATAGAATTTCAAACCACTCATCAGAAATTTAGAATATATTTCAATTTTAGTTTATAAAATAATGTTCTAAGCAGCCTGTTCTCCTGATACAGAAATTCAAAATTGTGTAAAATACAATACTGATATTTATTTTTTATCTACTCTATTGGATTTGTGGATAAGGAAATCATAATCGCAAGAACGTATCTCTTACGATAAAATCGAAGTTTATTCAGAACGGTTAAAGAAACAGCTTAGATATCTGAGGAAGATAGATTCAAACAGAAGTATCTGTCGAATGTATTATTGAGCTTGAAATGATTTATATCTGTTTATTTGGTCTATTCATGATCTACCAGAAACTGATGCTTTCGTGAATAACTTTGTCAAAAATCTTGTTTGTTATGTTCAGTAAGGCAAAGTCGAATAAATTCTCACATATGCTCAAGATACCCTTTTTGGACAGCCAGATTATTAGCTCCATTTTCTGTTGGAATTTTATTAGATGACCACACTACACAAATAATGGAATGTAATACATATGCGATGTTTGTCAAGTACTTTGTGTAACCGTAATCCAGGAGCATATTCAGCAATTCATTAAATTAATCTATCCGCCCCCACCTGTCAATTTACTGCATCTTATTGCGATTAAACACTTATGTCTGAATTGAATTGTATGTTCTATTCTGATAACTTTCAAATTTATTTTTAATGTCACCGGTAATTCTATCACCATATATGTCAGTAATGGTGTGTGGTCAAGGTTAAATTATGGTGTTAATGAGGCTAATTCATTTTACCAATCTGGTTGATCGAAATGAACTGAAAACGACCATTTGCAACTTTCATGCTTATAATTTTCAGATGGTTCATCGTGAATTACTTCTCATTTGCACATTTGTCATTCTTAAGATAACATTTATTTAATATGGTGTTTGAATAAAGAGAGACTGGGATGATTTGCGATAGATTGAAAGAAATATTAATAATAAATTATGATTGTAATTTATTATTTTTATTATTATTATGATAAATATTATTCTTATTGTTATTAATAACAATTTTAAATATATAAATTGGTTACAAATATTAATTTACATACAGTCTATTATATTCTATATCAGAATTCAATAGTATAAACATAAACGTGAGCAAGCATTATATCGATACGGAATTAGTTCGTGATTACTAAGCAATAAAAATATGATTAGGTACATAATAATATGCGATAGTCATGGCTACTGAATATTAATTTCAAAGATATTTTAATAGATATCTGTACACAAATTCGATTGTATACTACACTCGTATATCCACTCATCTAACCTAGAAACTTATATCCAATCCACGGGCAGGAAATTTAAAAAAAGCATATGTTTTTATGATCGAAAATGAGCGAAAAGCACGTGTTCAGCTTCAGAATAATTGTATTGGTTTACGAGCCCCTAATAACATGTGTTATCAAATCATCACATTTTATATGCATTTTTAGATACTAAACAGGCTACGAAGCACAATTTTCACATTGGTATCAGGAATTCATAAATTGACGAACAAAAAGCTCGTATTTAACTTTAAAATAATTGCATTGGTTTATGTACATGGTAAAATAAATTTGCATATATGTCCTCTATATTTTTAAATGAACAGGCAAAGAAGCTCCATTTTTACATTGGTATCAGGAATTCATAAATTGCCGAACATACTCTCTTCTTAAAATAAATACAGTTTCAAGGGCGATTACATTGTAGCAACTTAGGACGGTTTAACAATGAACGAGCATAGTTTTAACTTACCCTAATTTTATATGTTTGTATTTAAAAGCAAAAAAAAAAAAATTAAAACGGAATAAGTTCGTAATTATAAATTTACATTCGTTCACTCTTGTACACATTAACATCATGCGGAAATGCTGCATCAGATCTAAATTGCAATAATTTATCACACTGTTTAATTATCAGCGAAAACCACATCTGATACCATGCAGTTCAATATCCATTTATGTCATAAGTTAGTCATGGTTTTACCAATTGTTTAGCTCTATGATTATTAACATATTTCTGTTTTATTACTAATTTATCATTTAGAAAGTATATAACCATTGTGGACTTAACATTATGGGATCTTCTTCCACATTGCCTGTGTATTGAGTATTCAATACGGTATATACGATGGTTACCAATGTAAGTGTACTCACCTCTTGATATTCTAGCTCCTGTAATTCGATGAATGATCTTCTATTCCAAAATTTTAATATTTCCTATTTGTGGTGAAGATGTAGATATGCAATCCCCTATCCTAACCCTAAAAGTTCTATTTGTTTAAGAATCTACAACTCACATTAAGTGATTAATATATAAAGAATTCCATTTGACTATGTTTAAGTGTATTGTTTGAGTTACCAATCGAGTCTCATTGTAACTTTGCTGTTAATCGATTTAATTATAGACCTCAATTTATTGGTTATAAAAATTTTCATTTAACTGTTTCAGGGTCCTGTTTACATTACCATAGAGTGTCTTTGTTATTTTGCTATTAATGGAGTTAATTATAGACCTCAATTCTTTGGTTAGAAAAATTGTCAATAAGTGGTGATATTTATAATACACGGAGCATGTAGGGTGATGTTTATGATTTGATTTTTGGATACGTAATGTCAATTGCAAATCTATAGGAGTTAAATGCAGAGTTAGAGATTTTATCAGGTATAAATTATGATGACGAATAGAGTGGCCGACAATCATCGAGGTTACGCAATTGATATCTACCTCCACATGGTAGTCATCGATAATTTGATCACGATATGTGTCAGTAATGGTGTGTAATTGATTCTATAATGATGGTGTTAATGTCGTGTTTGTCGAGTAACAAAATCTGATGAAGTCTAGAATGTTTCAGGGTTCTAAATTTTAAATGTCTTTGTGGCTGGTGATATATACTCCCAAATATTCTATTTTTCCATAGAATCTTTACATAGAATATGCTCGTAAGTTTCATTTAGTAGTTCTTAAGCCATTTTTAGCCAACACAAACAACTTTTGTGTTGTACGCTTGGAGTAGATTTGTAGAAATTTGTTCGCATAGTTGTGACCTGTAATGTTATACCAAAACTTTTGCCTTTTATTTAGCCTCTCAATATATAAATACCGATTTGACAGTACATTTGACTATTCCGCAAAATGGTTCATGTCCAGAAAATTAGCTTAGTAAATAGCTTGAAGTGTTGCTCGGCTGTCACATAGTATGTCACTTCTCTTGTAAACATATACTTTCTCTTTAGACTTGAGTAAATACAGGTCTCTATTTCATATCCCTCAGCCTGGAAAACTATTATAACGCCTCCTAACGAGGAATAGTTTTCCTAATTTAGTACAAATATCTCATAGTCCGGTCTATTATTCGTTTTAGAGCCAGTCAGGGCAATTTATTTTCTATATCTTCATATGCTATATATTGACATCTTAACGTGGTATTATCTGGTCCGATATTATATTGCTGATGAAATTAATGGAGAAAATTTTATTGAAATATGTTCCTCTGTATCATATTTATAATCGCAACCCATTTAAAAATTTTATGAAAGTTTCTGGGTAACCCTAAATGTATATTAGTCGACAGACACACATATCTACACAGCTTAAAGTAAAAGAAATTAGAATCAAGATCAAATTATAGCTCACATGTTGCACCAAACTATTATAGTTCACACTGAACATATCAGCACCTGTCACATTTTTACCAAACACATGATTATAAAATACCTTTTTTCCTCACTAAATTAGAATAGAATAAAATCGACAAATATTTGATATGTTACTAACATAATGAGCATCAATTACAAAGTGATAATTTCCCTTTCAATCCAAATTTCCTGTTTATAATTCTTTAATCAATGAATTTGCCTAATTTCTAACACACAAAAAAATATTATAGCTTAATATTTAAATCGTTTTAAATTAAATTAATTCTTTAATAAAAATTTAAATTAATTCTAACCTTATCGAACTAAAACTAGAATATGTGGATATTAAATTTATATCCTCTTGCACATTGTTAAATATACAATTATACTTTTCACAAAGGACATGACAACATTAAAATGATGAATGAGGATTTTCAATATAATAGATTTAAAATTTATTTTATATTTTTCTATTATTAAATTTGAACGTAATATCCTAAAACTTTCTAACAACAATAAATTTTCTATATCAATTGGATATGGTCAGATAAAATGGTTTTTTGACATATGGGCTAAAGTTCTTTGCAAACGGAAATGGTTTATGTTTAGAACATGATAATGGATAAATTTAATAAAATAATTGCAAATTATAACTAGCAGTTGTTGTATCGCATAAAATAAATAATGCAGCTTAATATTAAAGTTAATTCATAATCAAATAAATATGAGGGTTTTTGATATCACAGAGTGTTACAGATATATTCGGTATATACTGGTAAGTTTGTTGTCGTCCCAGTACTGTAAAAAGTCAACTCTATGAAGTCCAATTTTTTAAACTAGACTGTACTATAATTTATCGTAAATATGTGAATTTCGTATAGAATGTAATACCAGATCAAAATTTGCGAGACTGGCCTGATTAATCGAAAAATGGAATAACTAGATATTATAGTTGTAGACCAATTAACAAATATGTTTGTACGTACAGGTCCAGGCGGAAACTATATTAGGATGTCATACATGTACCCGTTTCACAGTTCGTCTGATCGTCTGTTCGTCTGTTTGTCTGTCCGTCTGTTCGCCTGTTCGTCTCTTCGTCAAATCGTCTAAAATTCATAACGTGCCTTGTATTTAAAATGTAATCATATTTTAAAAATTATGAATTACATCCTCGAAATAATATATAATTTTGAATAATTTAAATTTCAATAAAGTTTTGCAAAAGGCATATTGCCAGCAGAGCATATTGCAATAGATTATATATAATTGAATAGTATATTGTATACAAACCTCATCCAGATAAGAATGGGTCGTCATGAATGATTTCAATTTTCTTATTCACTAAGCATGAAAAAACTTCGTTCAACATCTCAATTATTGATTTTCAAATGTTGACAACAGAAATCAGTATTTTTAATTTCAAAGTTATATAACAAATATGAAATCTCAGTTCACAAAGCTTTACATAATGGATGCAGTCATACATTATAGTTATATAGTATATAAGTAGAAATGCATTATTATTAATGGAAAATGCATTCATCTCGTAGCTTCTTCATCGTGGTTATATATCTATATTAGTTCGAACATATATACATAATCTTAATCCGGCCTCAATATAATATGTAATATTGCAATATTAGAATGCTTAAATTTGATAATAATAAATAGAAATTTGAAAAATAGACAACATAGATTTTTATGTTTAAGTGTATATAATAAATGATTAAAAAAAAATTGATTTAATATACAATCAGTCATACCGATGAGTCCTCTAAATTCCTTACTGCGATTTTAATTTACTAATAAAAAATCAAACATTGGATTGTACGATAAACCAAATTCAGTCAAAGCGAATCAAAGAAAGAACTGACTTCTTGTAATTCCATTTCATTTCATTTTTCTATGTGAAAATATAGTACCACCAATCACGATTGATGTACATTCCGCATATAATTCTGCATT
>JANSTX010006281.1:6710-20375 GCA_027564355.1 Penthetria funebris | reverse complement strand
ATTACACGTTGAGCAAAACGAAAAAAAAAACTGTATTCATAATGAACCAGAAACAGATTAATACATTTTAATCGATCATATTATAAATATAAATAAACAGACAATAATACAAGTTATACGGATTAATTTGCATCATTTCTTTAATATGCTACGAAAATTTATAATATTAATTAGTATAATAATTATAAACTTTTAATTATTTAATTGTAAGTTTATGTTTTTCATTTATTGTATTTAAATTATAAGTATATTATTGATATATGTTATGAAAATCACTACAATCTCATGCAAAATCGGTTCTTACTGTTAAACACTAATAGTATCATTTATTTTACTTTGAATTTAAAAAACGAAATAATTATTTGTAAATAAATTTTAAAAATGAATCAAAAAATGAAAAATTTCAAAGGAGCTTAACATTTTACCAATTTATATTGTCAATTGTCAAACATGTCCAATAAATTCTTAGAAAAACATAACTTTATTGTATTATGAAAGGTGTTAAATTGTAAATGGTGAACGGTATGTTATAGTTCGGTTAACGCACAAACATTTAACAATTATCATTATCGAAAACTTTACGCCTCAAGGTTACATAGAGCGGCATTACGAAGTTAATTTTATCGTTGCGTATGTACACATTTATAACTTTAAATGTCAACCGAAAAATTACAAAACTTTCATATGTTACCAATTAAAAATAATGTAGTTTTTGTAGATTTTTTTTATTTTAAATTGTTATGTCAATCGAACATTTTGAAATGGTGTCAAGTTCCGTTGGAATGTTCTGCGATTAAAAACAGAATGTTTGAAGCCTCCAAATATACCATAACACTGTGATCGGTAAAAGTGAGCAGATAAGTGACAATTTGTTATAGTAGTCGATATCATTACAGAAACAGCGCAATAATTTGCTAAGCATCGGTTGTTCAAATTGTTTACGTATTTGCTGAACAGTGAAATTCTTCTCATCATAATACTCCAAATTTTCCAGTTCCCTTCACTTTCGTATATGCTTTTCAAAGCCATTGATTGTTGCATCTGTCTTCTTGCATCTAGTGCATCTAGTACATCTATTCAGTATATTTTAAATTTTTTATCGCAGTTAATGATGCATGAAATCTTGAAATCATACTCTACTAGTCAATTGTCAGAATTTTTAATATGTTCAACAGATACATTACAAAAATTTCCATATTTTATAGAATGTAAAACGAGAGAACAACCAATGAGGTGGTAAGTTTTTTTAAAAAAAAAGTTTCAATATCTCGTAAACGATTTAAGATAGAGGCTTGGTGTCTTAGAATGATATATGAATGTTGTCCTAAAGCATTTTTTTGGTATAACCAGCTACAAATACTACTTGCCTCTATGTAAACGTCGAAAATGTAGGACAACATTGCATTTTTTGCTATTTTGAAGATCGAGTGCATTTCTCAGATATTCGAAAATACGTCCAAAGAACCTGCTTGGCTATTCCACATAACCCTTCCAAGATTACAGAACTATAACTATTACAGTTTGCGAGATAATCCATAACTGTTATTAATTCAGTTTTAAAAGCAGTACAAATTTCCACATTTTAAGAATTGTAATGGGAGAACATAATCAGTAGAAGGTAAGCTTTTTAATAAAAGTTTCAATATCTCGTAAACTATTAAAGATAGACGTTTGGTGTCTTAGAATGCAATATGTATGTTGTCCTAACGCATCTTTTTAGTATAATCATGAACAGCTACCAATACTGTTTGCTTGTGTAAATGCCGAAAATATCGGTCAGCATCGAATTTATTGCCATTTTGAAGATGATGTGCATTTCTCAGATATTAGAAAATACGTCCAAAGAACGTTCTTGGCTATTCCAAATAATCATTTGAAGATCCCACAACTGTAACTATTACAGTTTACAATCCATAAATGTTGTTTATTCAGTAGCAGTACAAATTACCACATTTTAGGAATTGTAATAGGAGAACATAACCAGTAAGAAGGAAAGTTTTTCAAGAAAAGTTTCAATATCTCGTAAACTATTGAAGATAGCGAATTGGTGTCTTAGAATGAAATATGCATGTTGTCCTGATGCATCTTTTTGGTACAACCAAATACTGGTTGGCCGTGTAAATGCCGAAAATATCGGTCAGCATCGAATTTTTTGCCATTTTGAAGATGATGTGCATTTCTCAGATATTTGAAAATACGTCCAAAGAACGTGCATGGCTATTCTACATACCCTTTCGAAGACCCCACATCTCTAACTACAGTTCATAAAATATTCTCATAAATGCTGTTTATTCAGTTTTAAAAGCAGTACAAATTTACAGATTTTAGAAATTGTAATAGTAGAACATAATCAGTAAGAAGGTAAGTTTTTTAAGAATAGTGTACTGTTTTTAAACTATTAAAGATAGACGTTTGGTGTCTTAGAATGAAAAATTCATGTTGTTCTGGCGCTTTTTTTCGGTATACCAAGGAACAACTACCAGTACTGGGTGCCTGTGTAAATTGCGAAAATCTCGGAAAGCAATGCATTTTTGCTATTTTGATGATGATATACATTTCTTAGATATTCAAGTATATGCTCAAACTGTAAAGGGAACTTAAAATAAAATACATATATTATATAAAATTATTTTTATTTTTTGATTTATTATTAATTACTGAATTTTACTGTACAAACTAAATACATAGTATAATAAAATATAAATTTACAATCAGTCTTCAGAGCACAATTTACTAAACTAATTTTTAATGCTGCATTTATTTTATATTTTAAGTATTTCTTATATTTTAAATATTTTTGATTATTTTATTTTATTTTTGTGCTCATATGGGCAAGTTAAACATTCTAATGAAACTATACTAAAATTCTGCACTCCTATTCCAGTTAAGGTACTAAATAGATATCATGGCGTTTTATTTTCTTTTAAAATTAAGAGAAAAAAAAACATAAAGCTGTTAAATTACCTAGTTTTTATTTCCTTTAACTAAATATATGATATTTTTAAAATTTTTGTTATAATTTTCATAATGTATACATTTTATATTATCCGTGTAGACAATTTACCTACTGTAATAAAGCGGAAGGTTCACTTTACATATCTGGAACAATAGTTAATTTTAAATTACTATTAACTCCATTATTTGACAATTTTAATGGTGATCCTGAAACAGATGTTAGTTATCATTTAAAAAAAATAGTCTATAAGTCGTCACAGTTTTCAAAAAAATCTTAAGTTATGTATTTTTAAAACTATTTGTTTATGTATATAAAACTCAAGAGCATAGTAAAACTTTTCTGGTTAGAAACAATATTAGAATTAGTGATCATACTAATCAAGCAATGATAATGCAAAATACGCAATTGTACAATTTGTATTGAATTCACTGAAATTTTGAATAATTCATTATTAAAATACAGCTTTTAAATAGAACGTAAATTTACAAAATAAAATAACTTTCAAAATTTAATTTCATAGAAATTCTTAGATTGAATTTATTGGCATGTTCTTGTATGTGATTTACAATTTTGGCACACAGTAATGGATGGATGAAGAGAAGAAGAATTAATAGATTTATGTATAATGTGTACATTATTGTCTTAATGGTAAAGTGCCGTACGTTTCTTTCGATGAAAAAATAAAAATAAAAATAAATAATATAAAATGTATAAAGATATCAAAAATACATCGAAATAGGTTGCACTTCTGTGCAACAAGTCTCAAAAAATAAAATAGCCATTTGAGATCTCAACCAAAGTAATCTTAAGTTCTGTTTCTGTTATATGTCTAATATACTATTTAGATTTACATATTACATTAAACAATTTACTTTTTTATATTAAAATAATATTATGTGTGTTTTCTTTTAGCTTTTGTTTTAATAATTTTATTTGTTTTTTATTTAAATTCAAAAATATATCACATAATTCTTTTTTTATTCACACAAAAATTTATTTACGCTTTATTTTGAATATTTTCTCCTACTTTTGTAATTTTCTATTTATTAATTTCAAATTTTTAGGCACTTTGTGAGAAGAAAATAATTGAAATTGTCAAAAATTTCAATATTTTACTATTTTGATTTTAAATTCGTATAATATTTTGTTTAAAAAATTTAGAAAAAATTTTAACTAAAATTAAAGTGGGATGCTTAATTAGCATCATTTCACATTTTCATCAATTTAATTTTTTTTTAAAAATTAATCTGAACCTTGTATGGTCAGTGTTTTCAAATTTCTATCATCAGCATCTCAACCTGTACACCATATGGGTGCATAGGGCGGAATACGATGCTATTTTGCCGTTTCTAATATGTATGAAATTAACATTTACTAACTAGTAAATATAGGATCAACTATAATTATTTGATTACATAATGTCAAGCTATAATTGGTTAGTTGGAGGTAAGAAGTTTTTTTTTTTTGAACCAGTCGACAAACAAAACATTAATACCATCTATTAGACTCGATCAAATGCCATTACTGACATATATATTGCGATCGAGTTAATGTGATGACACCTTGTGCAGGATAAGATGGGTTGAGTAACCAGTCATCACCATAATTAAATGTTTTACGATTATAATAATTTTTTAAATAATTTAATAATTAATTAATTCGTTGGATATGTACATATTGAATGAATTTTGCCACTTAATCATTCATTACAAAAAAAAAATCACAATGCTTTTTGATTTTAATACAATTTAAAACTGTGTTTTTTTTTTTTTCTTTTTGTTCCTTTATAACTTTAGTCTATAACGAAATAAATAATGCAGTGCATCCACTGTGATTAAACGATCAAATTCAAAGTTAGTTCGACTGTCAGAGTTTATAATTTAAATTGTGTATGAAAACACATTTTTATTCATCATTAGCAAATCGATCAACTATTCGTTTTATACAAATTAATATGTAAAATTAAAATTTTACATTATATTTTAATTGCTTAAACATTGTTACACAATTAGACGTTCACAATTAATTTGATCACATAATTATCTTTAGATACCTCAAGATGCAGTACCAAATATACCAAAATTAAAGTAAAATCATATTATAAATGTTTCTAATCTCATTCTTAATTTTATTTATTTTATTTTTTTTATGGCAACTCGATTTTATTATATAGAAATTAGTGAAAAATATTAACTAATAATAAATATTATTTGTTTCTTCAATAATGAATGACCAATCCAATCAAATCAATTTATGCAATTAAATCAAATCAATTTAATATATAATATTATAATGAATAAAATTGCAATCACAATTTTTACTAAATTTAAAATACACTTATTATATCAAAAAATAGACATCTCGTTTAATATCGCCATGATATCAATTAATGAGTGTAATATTCAAGTAAATTGAATAGTCTAATAATTAACATGTAAGGTATTCAAAGAAAATATAGTATTATTATATTAATTATAATATTAAATGTTAATCAAATTATTAATGTAACAACAAACCAGAAGTATGTTGGAGTTGAAAAATTGAATGTTATCGTTCGTCTCTGTATATTTTAAAAACAGAAATTATGCAATTTAATTGGTATTTTTCAACATGTTTTCAATTTCTTTCCTAAATAAAATTATTTAATTTTAAATGAAAATTAATATACACCAGTATTTGTTACAATAAAAATAATTAGAAAATTATAATATTCATACTTAAATGTAAAAGAAGTAAAAATTAAAATAAATGTACATATATTTTTACAAAATTAAAAAAAAAAAAAAAACAAACAAAAAACACTAATATTTTTCAATAAAATAAAATATTTCTTATTATACTACAAAACTAATTACGTTAAATATTGACATTAATTTGAAATGCTATGAGTAACCCCTTGAAGGTGTGGGATCTGGTGATGGTGGCGGTGGTAATGGTGAAAAATATGTTGAACTTCTTGAACTTGGTGATGGTGGACAACTTTCTGCCATAATACCAATATCACTATGATAATGTGATCTTGGTGTTGGTGGTGGCGGATACGGTTCACTATCATAACGATATCGAGATTTTCCACCAGCACTGCCACCAATACCACCGATTTTATTACCACCAATACCATTAATATTACGATTGTTACCACCAACAAAACCACTAACACCACTGCCAATACCAACAGCACCACCACCGCCAACAATACCAACACTGCCGCCAATACCACTACTACCAATACCACTGCCAATACCACAACCCCCACTACCACCACCACCACCACTACCTTCACCACTATTACCTAAGCCACCATTACTCTTAGATGTATAATTTGAATCACTTTCACAAACATCTGTTGAACAAGGTGTTGGCGGTGGTGGTTGATTTATTATTTTATAATGTCTATATGGTCGATAACTATTACATCGCGTAGATGTGGCAGTTGTTGCCGGACTTGGTGGTGGATTTAATGGATAACCAATTAAACTACTGCCATTTGTGGCCGAACTTGATGCACCCGTAATATGATTTCTATCATAACTGTTACTACTATTACGACTATTTAATGTTGACATACGTACGGCATCGGCAACCGATGCAATTTTTGTGACACGACCCGATTTACTTGAATTTGGCGATAATGGATCGGCTGCCTGATCATTCTTTGGTTCTTGTACATTTGATGAAAATTTCGATCGACACATTTGTAAAAAATATGCAACCACAAATATTACAACCATAGCAACAACAATTATTATTATAAATGTTGTTTTATCCGATGTTGGTGCTATCCTTCTATTATTTGCCTGTGTACATACGTCTGGTGATTCATCAGCACCATCAGCACAATTATCCCAACCGTCACATAAAAATGTGGCCGATATACAAACTTTATTTATGGGACATTGAAAGTCTTGTGGTCGTTTACAACAATCGGCCTCATCATGACCATCAGCACAATGTGTCGTACCATCACAAACAAGACTTTTGTCAATACATTCACCCGATTGACAACGAAATTGATCCGGACGACAAGATGGACAACCAACTTCATCTGATTTATCTGGACAATCATTTTGACCATCACAACGCCACGACACCGGTATACAATCCTTATTTAAATCACCCGATTGTCCACCACCGAAAATTGGTGCAGCACACGTAAAATGATCGGGTCCACATGCTGGTAATGCACCACAACTTCGTTTATCTTCCAATAACATTAATCCTTGTGGACATGAACATATTTCATCCATTGTACTATCATCAGCAATACATATATGTGTACAACGTGATTTACCCAATGAACATGTATGATTTTTTAATAATTTTTGATCTGGTATCCATACCGATACAATATCGGTTATTTGAAGTAAACGTTCAATTTCTTGTTTACGTCCGTCACCGTTAAGTGTTACCCGTTCGACACCAACTTTTTCATCCAACCAATATATGTAACCATGTAAAGAGGCAAGTGACATAACTTGACTTATATGTTTTGCGACTAAAGTTTTTCTAAAAAAAAACAAAAAAAAAAACATTTTATTTATATAAATAGATAATAAATGAAATAATAATAATAATAATTAATATATTAATAAATTTACTTATTTCTTCCATCAATATCCATTACATCAATACGTTTTCCATATGAAAAAAATACTAAATCTAATTGTGGATCAACAGCTATTGCAGCAACTCCATCCAATTTAAATGCTAAGGTAATATATTCAGCACCATCCATACGTGATCGAAAAATACCCTGTTGATTGCCAACATCGGTCCAAAATAATAATCTTTTCATTGGATGAACAGCAATACTTCTAGGTTTTTCTGAATAATTTGTATCAACAATACCAATACTGTCACCGTCCAAACTAAATATGAAAAAAAAACCCAAAAAAAACTTATGTAATATAATTTTTTTTAATTAATTATAAAAAGAAAAATTGAATAAACCATCTATGCACGTAGTGAAAATTATTCAAATTATATAACTGGGGATTTATGCACCACTACAAATTAGTCAGTGACGCTAACAACGAAGTAACTATTGATTTCCATTTTACAATCTCAATTTATTGATGGTTAGGTTAAAATAAGAGACATATTAGAAACGACAATTTAACACCAAAGTGCTTCACTTTCCATTCATGTAGTGTAACAGACAGAACATTATATTTAGATGTAGAGCAGACCAACTGATGGACTAGGCACTATGCTTACATTTGGTCAACTATACCCTTATTGTAATCATGTAAATACAATCACCAAATGATCTGTTACATCAGAAGATTTAAAGCAAAAGAATATGTCATATTGTCTTATTGGCAACGATTGAATACAGTATATTATTAATTTTGACATTGATCGCATATATATCAGAAAAAATACTATCTTCCAATTTAAATAACAAAATTACTATTAACAAACCTTGTGACATTAATTGTATTTGCATGCGAACATGTCCAAAATAATAGTCGTCCAATCAAATCGATAGCAATATCAAATGGTTGAGATCCTGCACCAACAAAAACAGAAGCTTTCGTTCCATTTTCCAAAGATCTTCGGATACTATGACTTTTACCTTCAATCTAACAAAATTTAAGAAAATAAAATAATAATAATAAATACAAATAAGACAACATATATATATATAATAGTTATTGTTACCCAATAAATATAATGATTAATTGGATCGAATTCAACAGCTCTAATATTTTTACCAGAAACTGGTAATGGTGCATCTGGAGCATCTGTTGTATTTGGTACCAAACGGCCAAATGCATTTTTCTGACTAAATATTAAATAATTTCTGGGCGGTATACAAGAAATATTATCCTTAGCTAAAATAAAATGCGTTGGACATGCACAGGTCATACCTCGACGACCAGGTAAAGCTAAACACAAATGTGAACAACCGCCATTATTTGTGCGACATTGATTTGATCCAGATTGTCGAAGTCCATGAAATATTAATAATGAACTAGTATCAGGTAATTTACTATGAACTAAACTTCGATTTTGACCTGTTATTTTATGAATTCTTTCAATGTCGCCCGTATTATAATCACTCCAATAAACATAATCTTGATATAATGTTATCGCATATGGTTTATCCATATCAGAACTAACTAATGTATGACGTCTTTTCCCATCCCAATCGGCAGACTCAATAGCAGTTGTGTGAATTTGTGATGTCCAATATAATCGTCTTGTGTCTGGATCCAATGTTAAACCTAATACATCATTTGCACCAGAAATAATTGTTTGTAAATCAGAACCATCCATGGCCGCTCTACGTATTGAATTTGATGGCCATTCACACCAATACATAAAACCTTTTCTTGGTTCTAATACTATACTACGTGGTTCCTCAATACCTTTCCATAATAAAATTCTTCTATTACTACCGTCCAAACGTGCAACTTCAATACGTTCAGCTTCCGAATCCGACCAATATATATTATGTGCCAACCAATCAACTGCAATTCCTTCAGGTTTTATTAAACCCGAATCAATTATACGTTGTACATCAGAACCATTTATAAATGCTCTTGAAATGCTTCTGGTTTTTTGATCTGTCCAATAAATTCGTCTATCCGCCACATCAACATCTATTGCATAAGCATCTTTTAAATCTTTAAATGGTATAATATAGTCATTGTGATTTCCTTCATTATAATCAATAGATATTCTACCGATACTATCCAATTTTGAAAATAATAAAAATGCTGATGGTATAACACAAGTTTTTTTATCTTTCGTTAATTCATAATCAATAGGACATCGACATACATAATCATTTGGTCGACTTAAACATAAGTGAGAACAACCGCCATTTTTAGTCGCACATAAACTTGTACCCTTAACTTCCTTAAGTCGCGTAACCTTTAAACCCATCAAATCTGGAAATTGATCAACGACAACAATTCGATCATTACCGGTTATTTTATGTGCACGATCAATTGATCGTCGTTGCCAATCCGTCCAATATAAATATTCGCCTAGTAAACTTAAACCGAAAACATGTGGCAAATTTTCATTTAGCACAACTCTTCGGTCCGAACCATCCATATTGGCCACTTCAATTTTATCAGTTTTTGCATCACACCAATAAATTTTTCTAGCTTCAATGTCTAAGGCAATACCATTTGGCCATGCCAAATCATCAGAAACTAATACAACACGTTCAGAACCATCTAATGAGGCTCGTTCAACTTTCGGTTTCTTTTCATTCCAATCACTCCAAAACATCCAGCCCAATGACGGTGCTAATGCAATTGCTCTTGGTTCTTCTAAATATTCATTAATAATAACTTTTCTGGATGAACCGTCTAATCGACAAACTTCAATACGATCCGTACCCGTATCCGTCCAATATAAATTTCTAGCTAGCCAATCGATTGCCAATCCATCTGGATGTTCAATTTCTGAAGTCACAATATCCATTTGACCGGTGCCATCTTGTCTTGCACGACGTATCGTATGAACTTCTTCATCTGACCAATAAACAAAATCCTCAACTGGATCATAATCTATTGCTATAGCATATTTAACTTTTCCCAACGATAGCGAAAAACTAGTATAATCAGGACAATCCAGTGATATTCTACTAATTTGTGTTCGTTGTACAAGAAATAACATATCTTGTGGTCCATTTGCACATTTTGTTGATGTTAATAGTTTTATACCAGTTGGACATGCACAACTATATCCAACTGAATTTGTTGATAATAGACACAGATGTGAACAATTTCCATTATTATATTTACATGGATTATCACCATTTGGTTGCAATGAACGACTCCATGCATGTACTGCAATTGGCACTTCTGGTGTATCAATTAATTCTCTTGTTTCATTTGTTATTAAATTATGTGAATGTATTGCACCAACTGTCCAATCCGTCCAATATAAATTATTATTAAATAATGTAACACTATATGGATAATTTACACCGTCAACAACTCTTCTTCTATTTGTACCATCTAAATTCATAACATCTAAAAATTGTAAATTACCATCAACCCAATAGATAAGATTATGCTCTAAATCGATGGTAAGACCATTTGGCCAAAATATATCATCTTTTACAATAGTTATACGCGTTGATGGATCACCATCCATACTTGCTCTCTCAATTTTCGGATTTTCTCCCCAATCGGTCCATATCATTAGTTTCTTTGATGGAACTAATGCAATGGCTCGTGGTTGATCTAAATCAGTCCAAAATAAAACCTTTTGAAATTTACCAGTTAATGTTGCAACTTCAATTCGATTTGTTTCACCATCTGTCCAATAAATTTTATCGGTATACCAATCAATTGCTAATCCCTCTGGTTTATCTAGACCTGAAGATATAATTGTTGTTTTTGGACCTAAAACTGATCCATTAATATTTGAACATTGTATTAATTCCAATTCTTGATCAGTCCAACATATTAATTGTTTGTCATAGTAGAAATCAAAAGCAGCACCTTCAAACAAATCTTTCAGTATAATTTCAATTGATGGTGGACCTGTGGCCCGAGATATATTTGCTAATCGAATGTCATTATATGTAATAAATAGTAGATTGGTTGGTGTATGTAATGCTAACGATGTACCTGAAAGAAAGAACATAAAAAAAAATATATTAATTTAATAATATCTAATTTGGAACATTTGTGAAAGCGATTAAAATTATGTACTCCAAATTAGTTATTTGGAACATCGGCTTCTCAACTGGACGCATTACTGAGCTAGCGGAGGTGTTAGGTAGAAGAATTATCTATGTAACTTGTATACTGGAATCGGTATTAAAGAGATATTTTAAACAATAGTAGACAAATACTTTAGAAAAAATAAGGAACATCTAATACCATACAAAAATAGTGGAAAATCATCTCAAATTGATTTTATATTATGTAATCAATTTGAAATATTTTAAAGAATGCATTAAAGAATGATTCCTAGTGAGTCTCCTACAAACCAACAAAAACCAACGACGAAAGGACATTGACAAAGCAAAGTGATGTATGTTACATGAAGGAAATTATCATCATATACTTAAGACTCAATATTCAAGATAATCGCAAGCCGGAGATTATGTTGAATTATTTTGATTTTTCAAAAGGTTCTTTGCTATATATAGGAACACCGATATTGAGCTCAATATCAGAATTAAAAAAATAACATCTTGCCAGGCGATTAAAATGAGATATACAAAATTGACGTAGAAGATGTGAGCGGAAATGTTTCCGATGGCTGACAGAGAAGTAAATAATAGGTGGAAGCAAAATTTTTATTAGAATGACAATCTAAAAATATTGGAAAGAGTTTTGAATTGGACATAAGACACGTTGTGGTCAAATTAATAATTCAGTAAGCCACTTTATATTCGTCAAAAGCTGTCAATAAATGATGCTATACGAAAACTTCAAATAGTAATTGAAAACTACAGAGATAATAAGAAAGACTAACATTAATAGATTACATATAGGTGTCTCGTTTGGCAAGCATTTAGATTTAAAACTGTAAAATATATATATCTGCTTTTAAAGATATGTATATAGATAGTGCCACTAGCATCCGAACAAATTATGAAACCTCTTACTCATTTAATATTAACGTTGGTGTAGATGCAGATTTTAAGTCCATTAATCTTTATCACTGTTATGCAATATCTGTTAGGTATAATACAGAATCCTCTTTCATGCACTATGTCCTTTGCAGGAGACATAATAGTTTTAATAAGTGCGAGTCAAATTGATTTGAAAAACAAAATTAATGTGTGATATACACGATATTGAGGGCAAATAATACGTAGTCATTGGTCAAATTAACACAGAAAACATGTATTTTTAATTAAATAGCAATCGATCGATTCCTGTGCAAAACACGATCATTATGAATGGTCATCCATTTCCCGTTACTGAAAAATTTTAATATTTGGGATCAGTTAACACAAATAAGCGGGTAAAATTAATGGAAGATATTCAACATCGAAAAAAGTGCGGTTGGATCATATAGAGATTGGTGTCCGGAGTTTTTATGCTTAACTTACGGTTCCAAATGTTGGACTGTTAAAAGAAACCGAACCTATGCAGAAATTACACACAAATTAGTTGAGAATATTGAGATGGTCAGCCGTAGTAACATTAAAGGAAATAATTAAAAATAACTATATTCGAGGCACCTATTATTTAATATAAGCAGTCAATAGATTAAGATGGTACGTTCACGTAATGCGTTTAAAGCAAAACCTCACAGCGTAAAATTGGATTTAAATATTAAAAATTATGCAAGAAAATTTGGTCACTCACAAGCCACTTGGTTATTGGTGATTCACAATGACGAACACATGAAACGCAGATACTGACGCGATACATGAGACAGAAACATTTGTGGATACTCTAAATAAGTAATAATGCCAGAAAGAATAAGAGGAGGTAGAAGAAGAAGAAGAACAAGAAGAAGAGGAAAAGGAAAAGGAAGCGGAAGGAGAAGAAGAAGGAGAAAAAGAAGAAGAAAAAGAAGAAGAAAAAGCAGAAGAAAAAGAAGAAAAAAAAAGAAGAAAAAGAAGAAGAAGAAGAAGAGTTGCAAATGAAGAAGCAGCAGACGAAGAAGAGGCAGCAGACGAAGAAGTAGAAGAAGATTGTTGATTTGTGCGAGAAACATTGACTTGTTCCTTTTAGTCACATTGGTTCTATTTGGTGGTAAATATTTTACATAAA
>JANSTX010006270.1:0-16041 GCA_027564355.1 Penthetria funebris | reverse complement strand
TAGATTATAAAATTGGTAAATGCGGAAACCACCAGTTATCGAAATATTTACTACTGATGTTCAAACCATTCCAATATCAAAATGACTTTCTGATATTATAGAGACATCTTGATATTGCAACGGAAAAAATAAGTTTTAAAGAAAGCAATAATAAAGCTGGATGAAGGTGACAAATGACATGATCGACTAATTCCAAGATTACTCATCCCATCTTTATCTCGCCTGTCGAGTAGGCAAGAAACACTTAATCAAAATACTCGGTAGTTGGAGATTTATGCACCACTCTACTGAATTATTTTGATGTAGAACCGGAGAACTATAATTGACAGGCAATCTCAAATTATAGTATGTTAATGTATTTTAAGTGACAATTTACATCATTAAACTCAACTTTATTGAATTATTCAAAAATTAAACCGAATAATTATACATTTTTATATATATTTTAAAACGTGTAAAACGTGAGTTTTGTTTTTTTTTTTTTTGGTGTATCATAACAGATCATATATAAATAAACATGATTATTGTAAGATTAAGTTATTGATACATTAAATGAGGATGACATGATAGCATATGAGAGAAAACAAAAGATCAAGTCAATAAGTCATTTTCGATGATGAAATATGTTATAAATTTGGTAACGATTTGTTCACACAAAAATGTTTGGACGATTATAAGATAATTATAAATGGCATTCGTTACAAAATTTGTTTATTATCTATTTATTTCATTAACATACCTATCAAAAGCAGGAGTATAAGATAATTTGTACTTTTTCATAATATATGATATAATTACTGCTGCACTTCGACTAACTCCAAAATAACTGTGAAAAAGAAAGGACATTTTAGTCTAATTTATTGTTATTTATTTATTTCATGATCGAAATTCTACCAATGAACAAGAATTCTCTTATTTGTTTCTAATGCATTTTCAATAAATTGTATACATTCTTCAAGATGAGTTAACAAATCTTCTTTTGCTATATCTGAAACTAATTTTACAAAATTTTAATAACATACATTTAATGTATTCATAATAATTTTAATTTACACTTACTTTGAATATATTTGGTGGTAAGTGTAGGAACTTGGGTAATAAACGAAGGAAGTGGACATGAATCTACAGTTAAAATATAATAAATATCTCGATGTTTTAATAGATCTAAATCTGTAGCTGCTGTTACATTACCTGAAAATGAAAATCAAAAAAAAAAAGAGATTTAAATCTTAAAGTGATGAATACAATGACTAACACATCTAGTTAGTTCCAACTAATTTTCCTCCACCTTATGTCACCGGTTAACTTGATCACAATACACGTTAATTCAAAAACAGCGTACTTGTAGTGTTTGTCGAATACGTAAAGTATGGTACCACTGCTAATAAAGTACCAATAGTTTTAGTTAAATAATGTATTATTATTGCTACCGATATGAGGAAATGTATAAATTTGATATGTGGCAATTAATAATTGATCATTATCATTAGCCTATAAATTTACTATTAAAACATATCAATAATTTAAAATTAGGAAATCAAATGATAATCGTCAATGTGAATGGGAATATTTGTTTGATGTTCACAAAAAAAAAAAACGTTATTCACCAAGTGGGTGGATTTTGTATACTGTTGTTATGTACCTGTTGAAAATGGAATAACGGTTATAAGATGAAATGATGTACATATTAAGAATTCTTTAAAACGATCATTGTAATGTTTGAATAACACCCACATGTTAGTTTTAAACTTGTAAGGCGTAGAACTCCCCAAAAAATATTTAACTTTGAAAAAAAAAATTAACAAGAGGTGAAAATTCAATAATAATAATAATTACCAATCCATAATCCTTTTTCAATTTCATCCAAACTAATTGGTCCACCATCCAGATCGTCACGATTCAATAAAGTTGTTACTCTTTTACCATAATTCATTGGAATACCAACATTTTGACCATATAAATTCATAGCAATGCACAATTTTAACACACTACATGAGATAACACAAATAATAAATAAATTCATAAATATTTTGACAACTGGTTAAACAAATAAGCCGAAAAGTTGTAAACAAACAAGCCGAAAACTTGTAAAAAAAAAAAACTATGTAAACGGCGGCGACCTTTTTCGTGGAAATAATTTAAATTTTCGAAAAGTTCAACAACCAATTCATTCATGTTATCAAAGATACAAATTTTATTATACACTCTTTAACATTATTTATTATATTCACTTTTCACAAAAAAAAAATACAAATAAATTGAATTTAATTTTCACAAAAAACTAATTTTATCTATTTTAAAATTTCTAGAAGCTTTAAACACACTCATTTTTATAGAATTGAACATTGACCATCATCAAATATCGCAAAACCAAGCTTACTTCAAAATTTTGTTTCATTTGTGGTCGATGCTTGTCCGTAAATTATTTTAATTTATAATTATTTCGAAAACAATAATAAATAATAATTAAAATATCTAAATAATCATGTCACAACAAAAAATTGAAGAGGTAATTTCATAAAAATATATATATATATAAAAATATACAATTACGTATTTGTTGTCACTATGCATTTTTGTTTTCCATGTGGGAAATGTGAGGGTGACATAAAAGAGAATTAATTAGATCTAAAACGATATAAATTTCATAAAATACAACTATTTATTGACCATACAAAACCAATTCGATGAAATTAAAAAATATTTAATTTTATAAATAATTAAATTACGCATTTAAAGATATAACCATTCATTTCACAAATGGGGCGGTAGTGTGTAAAGAAAAACTGCATTGTAATGCAATATAATAATCAAAATGTTGGGTTTTCTTTAACATGATTTTATTGGAAGCTATTAAAATATAATTTCAACAAATTATACAAATGTATTTGTTGATTTCTGTTTAAATTTAGTTTTTATACCCTAATTTGGTGATGAGATATGCTTGTCCACAAAATCAACGTATCACAATATATCAAACTTTATTGTTTTAATGTTTTCAAAGTAGTTAATACAATATTATATCATCGTAGAACACAGTGGCCAGCACCTTCCCTGCCGGTACCTTCTTTGGCACACTGCCACCAGGTTCTACTCATTGTTTTAACTGGTGTATAGTGATGAATACGTTCTTTTCAATTACGTGTCTTTTTCATATGCAAATGTTCGTATAAGCTGTTATGTATATGCTCATATATCACATATCAGATATTTAACACATCAGCTTACTCATGCACTTTCAATTTGGTATTATTTAACACGACATCATGGATTTTGTTGATCATGTCATTGGTGATGGTATTGATCAGTAAATTATTTATGATTCATTAACCGAGGGAGCGAACTTAAAAAAAAAAAATAAATGTTTAATTAACAAGCAGAGTTCACTTTATTCTATTATAACAAATAAATTGCTTTTGCTTTAAATGGTTGACGAAAAACTAAACGAATTGCCATATCTGCCTCAAATTATGTATATGACCTTTTAAAGGATACCCTCCCTATGTAAAAAATAATATCGTGATAACGTACATGCTATTAAAATGTTTACTTTAATTATGAATTTTCTCGTATATAATGACAACCTTTACAATATTATCTATCTGTTATTATTCTTCCCCTTTTATTATCTATTATTCTGTGGTGAATGAAATATCTGACTATCATATTTAGGTTGCTCAACCTATATTTATCTCTTTTCGGTGGTACTACCGGAAATCCGTCCAAAAATATAGGTATTATTGTTCTGTTTATGTACTGCAAAAATTTCTCATCACTAACCATAACTATCTACATTGAAATGACACATCACTCTACCGAATTATTCAAATGTTTAACCGATAATTTGTATGTTTCACTTTATATTAGAAACAACTTCAGTTGTTCGGTTAACGTTTTGATATTATATGTGTATTGACAACGGAATATTAACATCGTAATGCCACTCTATATGCCCGTGTCGCGAACACATTTTGATGATAATACTCGAAATTAAATATAGAATCATCGGGAAAGAAATCATAAAATAAATTCATATTATCTTGCACTTTGGTCTTGAAACTAATTTTATTGTCTAACTTTACGAATTTCAGAAGTTTCTTTACATGTCATCTGTATTATCAATGGCTATTTCATTTCATCTTTTAGCCAACTCAAATTATGAATATGAAATCTTTTACTTATGCTAATTTAAATATCTGTAATTCAAATGATAAACAATTACCACTTTATATTACAAAATCATTACGTTTTTATCATATTTAACTCTCAACTCAATTATAGGATAAGTACAACATAAAAATATTAATATAATCATACATTTTTTTCATAGCTTAAACAAGATTTAGATGAATTAAAATTGTTAATGTCTGAAGTTACAAGAGATAGAACTAAAAATTTACTGGCCGCAGATATAGTGAAAATTGAAAATGAAATTCGAAATGTCGAAACTCAAATATTGACGGCAGCAACATCATCGTCGTCTACAAAAAAACGCTATGAAATTGAATTAACAAACTATGCATGGGAGCAAAATGATAAATTTGTGAAATTATTTGTCACATTAGATTGTGTTCGAACATTGGCAGCCGAAAATGTAAAAGCAGAATTCACTGAAAATTCAATACAAATAAATATTTTGGTATCCGATAATAAAGACTATAAATTGGCAATTAATAAATTACTTGAAGATATTGTAGTTGAAAATAGTTATTGTAAAGTAAAGTCGGATATGGTTGTTGTCTTCTTAAAGAAATTAAATGAAGGTAATTTATATTTTTATTTAATTATTTCAATATTATTATTATTTATTCATTGAGTATTTCTTAATTCTGCAACAGACGGTTTCATGAAAAAGCAGAAGGATGGGTGTATTCAGAAAATGTTCAGTACTTTCGTAATTTTGAGTTCAATAACGAAACTTTATTACACAAGTCGTTCTAATTTCACCTATATTTCTGTCCTGTCGAAATCAACTTCTTTATTAAGTCAACTATGATTATAAGCCATCTGATACACAGTGCGAATCAGTGTTTGCCTTAATCATAAGCGAGTCCAAGACGTTCAGAAACAAAAATAGATGATGAAATACATCACATTGTGAATAGCGGATATAGATCACGGATCATATGTTCATTAATTTAGATGGCATTCCATAACTTCCAATATATTGTCGTTCACATATCATTTGTATAATACCTACAATAACTAAAACATGTATGTTTTTTTTTTTTCCTTTCAAATACCCCTGTAATAATATTTATAATAATAATCAGAAAGATGATGTAATGTCAGTTTTTTCATTAACTTTTCTCAGTAATTTTTATAAGCAAACCATCTTTTCAATTCAATGGAAATATCATCGGAAAACAACGCTTTAATAATGGGATTCACTATGTTTGTAATGCCATTCAAGTATGATTTAGCATTTCGGATAATATGATTTCAGCATCTCCTACCTTTTACACCCTTAATATGTTGTAATGCTGTTTTAATTTCACAACGGAAGTGTGCACAAAAATGTTGGGCCTATTCTGTAATTTCTTAAAAATTCATATTTCTACTGAACCTCATTTGATATCCAATAAATCATAAATTGAATTGAATGTTGCAGCATAACCGATGTGTTTAATGAGGTTAAAAGAAAAGTAACTTCTAGTATTTAACCTACCGTATAAGTTTTACTAACCTCTTCCCCTTAAATTGTCTGGAATACATTGATGTTTACTTTTTATAATCTTCTACCCGTTATTAGATTCCACATGTGTCATTATTAATCAAAAACATTTTCTCCAACTTATATGAAAATGTTCATTGTTTCTATTTGAAATGTTTTTGAAAATTTTACAAAATTTGCTTATAGAAAATACATAAACGTTAAATAACATAAATCACTTTCTGTATATTAAATTTTGTTTTAGGAATTAAATGGTCTCATCTTACAAAAACAGAGAAACGTATAAAAGATATAAAAGATTCTGAAATGGATTCGTCCGATATTGCTGGTACAAGTGACGATAAAGATCCAACATCTGCCCTAATGAAAATTATGCAAAAAATGTATGAATCAGGAGATGGTAATACAAAACGTATGATATCTAAAGCATGGCATGAAGGACAACAAAAGAAATTAACAAATATGTAAGTGGTAAATGTAATTCGTCTTTGCTTACAATATTAATATTATGTAATTTTGAAAATATTCTCCATAATATTATTAATAAATGTTTTCAAATTAAGTTCATCGTTAGTTTTATTTACAAATAAATTCACAACAAAAATCGGTAAAGTATGTCTAATAAAATGTCAATTAAATATAGTTTTATAGATAATAAAAGACCATTATAAGGACATATTAAATGAGATCGTTTATTAAATATAAATCAGACAAATTTTAACCATTATTGAAATAGATCTGATACTAAATCTAGCAAATCCAAAACTACTATCTGTACCAGAACCTAATTAGTCAGATTAGAATTAAGACGATTGTATATTGAACTAAATGTGCACTGATATTGGTCGTGAATAGAGTGGCCGACTTTGATAAATAAACAAAACCCTATCGAAATATGTTTAGTATCCAAACCCAGATGAATTCAAACACGTGTTTAAATTTACAAAATATGTATTACTTTTTTGGGTTATCCACGTGTTTTTCGTTCGCAAAAACATGTGCTTTCTGTAAATTTCCCGCTTATAAAAAATATGCTTATTTTTAATAGAGAGTTAGTTCGTCAATTTATGAATTCCTGATACTAAACCAGAATTTTGCTTTTTTGTTCTGTTTAGTATCCAAACCCAGATGAATTCATTAATACATGTTATCAGGCGTACATAAACCAATACAATAATTCTGAAGTCAAACACGTGCTTAAATTTACAAAATATGTATTACTTTTTTAGGTTATCCACGTATTTTTCGTTCGCAAAAACATGTGCTTTCTGTAAATTTCCCGCTTATAAAAAATATGCTTATTTTTAATAGAGAGTTAGTTCGTCAATTTATGAATTCCTGATACTAAACCAGAATTTTGCTTTTTTCTTCTGTTTAGTAGTATCCAAACCCAGATGAAATGATTAATACATGTTATCAGGCGTACATAACCGAATACAATTTTTATAAACCCTCGAAACTTAAGTATGCAATTCAATATAAAATCAGTCTATTGTTTGTGCGAACATAAATCTAGTAATATCAGCTGAACGATCGCAATAATAATAATAATAGGAAAAAAAACACAAAACTTTTTTTTACATACATATTTCTTCACAGGAATAGTACAAAATAAAATCAAAATTACAAACACAAAACTAATTTACATAAAATCCATTAGTAATTTTCCATTTGTCTCTTAAATGCGACTGGCAGGGTACGCCATAATATCTTCAATATAATATTTTGATTCGTATTATTTCCATTATGACCATTGGAATGATAATAAAATGCTGTTTCATGCATTTGGCCCCAAAGAAGAGCATTGCAACATAATTTGCAAAAACTTACATGCATTGCCTATACGATATTGTTGATACTGAGGTAGAAAAATTTGGTAAAAATATCTGTGTTTGATTTTGATAATTTGATCGAAAAGAAGATTCATCATTATTTGTATTCAATGGATAAATTACAGTAGCATCTGTTTCATTCTCAGTCACATGAGTTTTTAACACATCTTTTGTACTCGAATTTTGTTGTATGGTATTATTTTGTTGATTCATCATTAATGATGGATGTTGTGATGAGTAAATTTTCATTTCAGATTCATCATTATGTAATATTTGTTGTTGTACTGAATTACTACAGGTATTTCTACGTTTATGTGATGCTAAATCGTTACTCTATGGACAAAAAGAAAAAAAAAGAAAAACAATTATAAATAAATCAATTACTTATAATTAATTAGTAAACAAAATTATTTTTTAAAAATATAACAAACTTGGGCAAAAGTACGACCACATATGCTACAAACGTATGGTTTCTCTCCTGTATGTGTACGCATATGAATGGCTAATTTATCGGAACGTGCAAATTTTCGTTGACAAATTTTACAACCAAATGGTTTTTCACCCGTATGTTTTCTACAAATTAAAGTATTTATTTATGCATTACAAATAATGAATATTTTTTTTTTTTAGAAATACCTCATATGAATGGTTAAATCGGTTGTTCTTGGATAACCTTTGCCACATACCTTTATTTCATAGAAAAAAAAAACATTTAGATCATGAATTTCATTCATTCACAAATATAATATACCTTGCAAAAATTTGTCATTTGTCCAGTATGTCGTCTCATATGAACAGCTAAATTACTTCTTGAACTACAACTTCTACCACAAACGCTACATAAAATTAGTTTCTTATCTTTAACTTCATATTCTAATGGTCCGGTGCGATGACGATGTGTACGCATATGTACCATTAGGTGGTTACGGTGTGACATTTGTTTTGAACAAATTGTACATTCATAAATGGGCTTTACCAAATGATCATTATTATGAATATTTATATGTTTATCCAAATATAATTGATTATAAAATGCTTTTCCACATTTCGGACACAAAAATGTTCGTTCACCAGAATGACGTTTTTTATGTTCCACTAATGTGTCCAAACGTGTGAATTTCTTTGGACAATCTTCACAATCATAAACTCTGCTATTATGTGTTTTCATATGAATTATTAGAACTGCATTTGTTGCATAATATTTATTACATTCAATGCATTTATATGTTCTGCGGTAAAACAAAAAAAAAAACAATAAAATCATCATATTGTGTTATTTAGTTGAGTAATTCAGAAAATCATTATTTTGGCATGCACCAAGTAGACAAAACAGATATCTGAGACTATATTTTTAAATTAAATAAATATTCTTAAATAATTAATCAGTTTGTTCCTTTTCCACACTCCAGATCTGCCCGTATTCAAAAATTTTCGTTTGATATTGTATTTGGTCAGAATATATTAAATATGCACCGCCCAAGTTTCACGGTCATACAATAGTACCGTTAAACATGTAGTTTTAAAGATACGATATATTTCAGTATACCAAGCATTTGTCAAGTCTTCTGTAACAGGAATTTTACATCTATTTCATCTATTTCAGCATAACACAAAAAAACTTCACATATATTGGAAGCCCCCCATTTTATCCATTTCTTCGCCATTGACCATAAATGAATATCTCGCAGACGTAACAATCTTCATTAGATTTGTCTTTGAAATATTGATCTTAAGATCGAATTGTGAGCAGTATATTACAAGTCGTTCCAATTTCACTCTCATGTATGACTCACGTTTGCGATAGCAGGCAAATGTCAACGAAATCGCGACGATCAGTTAGATTTCATCTGATACCAACCATGCGGTTTACTATTTACATGGTTCATAACGTATTTCAAAACGAATAATAGTAGTGATAATATACATCACTGTTTTACATTGTACATAAAAAACTATCACCAAAACTTTGACAATGTAAAACTGTAGATTGTGGATTACGATATAGACCACACCATCAAACATGTTGATCAATTTAACCGGTATTCTATAATTTTCTAGTATTGTCCACATCATACCAGTATTGTATAGTATCGAATGCCTATTTAAAATTAACACAAATAACATATAGAATTTCGTTTGTCATACAATCGACTGTTCAACAATAATTCCTAATGTATTGTATTGAGGTCAGTTTGAAACCTGCTCATACCCTTTGAATATGTGATGCTAAAACTGAAAAACTGTACTGATCATAACGTGCAAAATAATTGCTATAAAACATTGTTTAT
Organism: Penthetria funebris; assembly: GCA_027564355.1. NCBI lineage: Eukaryota > Metazoa > Arthropoda > Insecta > Diptera > Pleciidae > Penthetria > Penthetria funebris. The sequence continues at coordinate 6,247 of JANSTX010006270.1, read as the reverse complement.
TGTAATCAGCGTAGTGTCACCTCGAGTGTTTACACACACACACACACACCCACTACCTTACCGGCCCTTTAGGCATTATAATTCGAATTTGATTTCACCATGACTTGGAGCAGTATCCCTTAATCGTCTTGTTGCCTGTATTACGGTAATTGGACTTGTAGCACTTGAACGTTGGGCATATTTAGAAATTTGTTAAAGTACTTAGTCTATCTTTTTATTCACCTATATTGAATTGCATGTTCTGGTTTTAAAGTAATGTCCGGTTAGTTTGCTTGTCAAATGTGACGTTTCGCTCATGTTATTTGAATTAGCAGCATATCATATTATGCACGAACTGAAATGTTTTCAAAAAGTGTATACTTATTCCGCCGTGCACTTTTACCAATCTCTTTGTCCAGTTGACTAATTGGTTTTTATTGTTGATTTAAAAACCAATTAGGCAAGCGGACAAAGAGATTGGTAAAAGTGCACATTTTTACACACATTATGATTTACCCCTATAAAAACTTCATGCTACATTTGATTTAATTAAATAGATACATATTTTTAAACATACTTTTCTCCCTCATTTTCAGCATGATGATCTGTTGTTATGTGTCTCTTTAAATCGATTTTTTTATTAAACGTTTCTTCACATTGATTACATTGAAGTTTAATTTTAATATTCTAAAATTAATAACAATTTCAATTTTAATTAAATGCTATTCAGAAGAAGTGAGAAAAAAAAAAAAAAAACGGAAAACAAAAAACATTATCATACCTTCTTTTCAAGTAATGTATCAGCGGCAATTGACGATATTATCACTGGATCACTTTTTTTCTCAATACTACAATTTTTATCAACATCATTATTATTTTTCAATTTATTCTTAACCACATGAATAGTATTTGTATTATCATTGGGATTGGAATACTCAATTTCGGGTTTACAAAGTGTATTTATTGATGAATCGCTGCTATAAATTGTAATGAATTATTATTGAAATTTATCTCTTATTCAAATTCGTCTCAAAACATAATCATTTGAATTATATATTTTATTTGAATTTTAATTACCAATTAAAATATGAATTACTTTCATCATTTTCTTCACTTTCATTAAAATATTCAGCAAATTCATTTGACAATATATTTGATGCTGTTGCAGTTGTATCATATTCTTGTTTAATATTATTATTTTTATTTACTTTTAAATTTGCTCTTAAAATTTTATCTGATTCTAAACATTTTTTACTAAATTCATAGGCATTATAAGCCTCAAAATAGCATGGTGTACAAATGTGTGTAGGCATCAATCCATCATTTTCCAATGTCTTCAAAGTAATTTATCAAATGAATGTATTTTTTTTTTTTTTTTTTGATTATAAAATTATTTAATAACAACATTAAATTGTTAAAATGGTCATTATATATTTATATGTAATAGGGTGTAAGGTATGTATAACATAGATAGTGAATTAATTTTTGGTTGGAAAAAAGATATTCAGTTATTAACAGCTGTTTGGTTGCACATCAACAGTGTTCCGACATAGATGATATCCACAATGAAATTACAAAAAATACACTGTGATTAAATTACTATATCAAGGCTTTGCGTTAGTAAAAATAGTATGAGTAGCCGTGGTGTTAGTTGAATCACTTTACTTAATACCGACAAACACGGATACGGTAAATGAATATAAAATTAGTATAGTTTATATAAATATGGAATTGAATTACCCGGTGATTGTTGCTAAATAAAGCAATCATGAGTATTTTTGTTAAATTACATCATTCTATTTAATAACAACTATTTACAATACAATTTGTAACAATAAATGGTAATCAATAACATTACTTTATGGACGTGTTTCTGTCATAATAACCATCAACATCATCTTAGACGTGTATCTGTCATAATCACCATCATCATGTTAACCTGTACTCCACATAGGGCACATAGAGCGAGCTTACCATTCTAATACACACCATGGGATATTTCAATAAAGTGCATGGCGTTCATTTTTACAGATCGATAAATATAATATTTTTCCAAAGTAAGTTAAATTAAGTGAAAACACCAAGTACAACAAAATAGTAATTTCAAGATGATGGAGAAATTTCAAGATGATGGAGAAATTTCAAGAGGATGAAGTCTTTAAAATGTATCAATGATAGACATGAACTATAAAATTGTTAACAATAGATCACCCTATAGAATTTCATAATTTCACAAACAAATTATACTGACATATGATAATGTTATTGCTGCGAGATTCAGGAACAACCCTGAACCTCGCAACAATAACATAAATAAAATTGCATCAAGAACATATAACACTCACCAAACCAGTAGAAGAAGTTATTGACGATAACATCCTAAATATTTCAATATTTCCATAAATAGAATGCATATCTATTGTATCCGTTAAACAAACTCTACATATCCGATTGATTTCCATTTCACATTTTAAATTTATTTTACTTAATTATTGAATTTTTTCATAATCATTTACAAAATAAAATATTTTATGTTTCTCCCTTTGAAAATAACACAATTACAAAAAAAAAAAAATAAAATAATAGTATACAAATGTCATTTTCATAATGGGACACGTTCATGTGCAAATGAAAAACTTTATTTAACAGGGCTAGTTCAAACTATTATATTAAATGACCTGAATTGTGGCAGAAAATTCAAATGCCTGTCTATTTATTTATCGGATAGTTTTTAATTGTACACGATGTATCGAATGGTTTAATCGCTTTAAACGTGGCTATTTTGACATCAGTGATAAAGAACGCTCTGGAAAAAAGTAGGTAGATGAAGCACTGAAGAAATTCATCAGTGAAGACTCTTGTCCAAACACAAATTCGAGACAACATTAGTTGTGACACAACAAACAAAAGGTGAGAAATTGAGTGTTAAACGATTTGAAACCAAGTGACATCGAAAGAAGATTTTGCATGTGCAAAAACTGTTACTTGTTCGCCAGAAACACATGTCGTTTTTGCATCAAATCGTCACTGGCGACGAAAAATGGATGATGGGACCAAAAAGGAATCATCCATTATAAGCTACTAATACTTAGTCAAACAATTAATCGTACAGACAATAATTAAGTCATTTGAAGCGAGCATTGATCATAAAACGGACGGAATATGTTATTAGACACGAATGTGTAATTTTACAATATGCAATAACACTCGGCCGCACAAATAGTAAATGGTAATGCGCTATCCGATTACTATTTGTTTCGAACGATGCAAAACGAACTGACTGAAATACGATTCACTTCATTGGACAATATCAGAAATTGCTTCAAAAAATGAAAAGTGATTTAAGGGGGTGGGAATTTCATAAATCGCCAGAAAGATGGACAAATGCGGTAGCTGCTTCCAATGGACAATACTTTGAATAAAATATATTCTGTTATAACTAATAGACATTTTTTTTAATTGTACTACTACATACATTTTTCGAATTCGAAGATTTTTGTACGTTGAGTCTAATGTTTTACAGAACTACAATTAGTCCTTCTTACACTTTGAACATTATAATCAAAGTAAAAATAATTGTAATTGCATGTCGCACGTAGTGTGTTAATCGATAACTTTAAATATATTTTAATATCGACTTATAAACCATTACAATTGTCTTATTTACAAAAAAAAAAAAACTCAATATAACTTATTATATTTTGTATCTTTTTCTTTTAACTCGTATTCTTTAATTAACACTAATTAATCTTATATAGTAAAATACTTTTTATGTTTATATCCATGGATGCCAAGCAGGATCCATTCTACATAAATTGTCTGGATTATTTGCTGCCTGTACAAGGGTTGTCATCTTATTTGATTCAATATTATCAAAATAAGAAATATTATTTAATCTTAACATAATTGAATTAACTGAATTATTAACAACTGTTATTATTTTCTCCTTATCAATTTCTAAAGATGATTCTTGTACAATTTCACCATTTGCATCAATTATTGGTTTCTCATCTTTTAAACGCTTTTTATGTACAACAATTATTTCGTCACGTAGAATTGCACGTAATATTGTTGGTAACTGAAAATTGGAGAAAAGAAAAAAAAAATTCATTAATTGAATAAAATTCCAAAAACAATCTTTTATTTTTCACCTTAAAGTTCGGCTGAACTAAACATCTGGCCGTAGCAATTGCGGATGCAGTTAACGGGCCAGTTATGCCAAAACTTGATAAATATTCAACAATATTTGGTGTCAATCTAAATGGTACCGGTCGGCTTGCATCAAGTTCACCTAAGATAAATATTTTATAAAATTTATAATTTTAAAAAACATTAAAATATAATTTATTTGAAATTTATATTATTTAACCTGTTGTATCGTCAATGTCAAATTTAAAATATGAAATATTAACTAGGCCAGAATCTTGGTGTATATACATCATATCTGCATTCAGTCTTGTTAAATGAAGTGCATGTTCACATAAACATGCCAAAGAAAGTTGTAGCGTAAACTATTAAAAGAAGAAATTTCAAAAAAATACATTTATTTCCATCGAACAAATCATAACAGACATTATAGTTCTAAATTAAAAGATTGTAATAAAATGGATTGTAAATGGATCGTTTATATTATAAGTTAACAATATAAGCGATCCAAAATAGTATCTTGCGGTATATAAATAAACAATAAACCGATTATCCAAACAAAATTTATTATCTGATTCAAATATTAAAAAAAAAAACAACTTATAAACTAAATGTAAACATTAAATTTAACAATTTGCTTACCATTTTACGAAATTGCCAATAATCGGTAGCTGATCTAAAATTTCGAACCGACCAATCTTTTAATATTGTTTTAGGTACCATAGAAGTTTGTACTTCACGTAAAATATCTCTTAATACAGTATGTGTTGTTTGTGAACCTCTAGCTTGTACTTCAGCTAGTCGTTCATAATATCTATTCCGAATGAATATTTATATTTGAACATAACAAATTATGATAAACAAAAATTAAAAGAAAAACAAAAACTTACTTTGCTATAGGACTATCATGATCAATACCAGATTTTATACAATTATTTTTATAAATATCTAATAATGAAATACTGGCGGGATTATCCTCAACCAATCTCATTTGCGGGGACACAGGTACTACACGTGGCACAGTTATATGTAAAAATCTTCGTGATGTTTCTTTTTGTTTTGCCAAATAATGATTTAGCATACGTAATAATTGTAGAACACGTTCTTCGCGACGTGCATCTCCTAGTCCAGAATCGTTAACCACCAAATATGGATATATCTATTTTATATATTAAGAAAAGAAAATTAAAAACCATAAAAACATATGAAGATAATAATGAAAATATATAAAAACAAAACGATCAAATAATTTACCTTTCCATTTGTACCGCGAATATATAATCGCCGCGCGGCCGTATTATGTTTTTGGACAATTTCAACACGTGGCATAAATCGGGCAATTCGAATATGATAATGTGCATGCCTTGGTAATAATAATTCACCGGGCAATTCAACTTCAGACGTTTTTTGACTAAAATTTGATAAAAATCGACATTTCTCTTCAATTAAAAATGATTTTGGTAATTGTTTGGTTTTCATTTCCAAAATTTTTATCCATTTCTTTAATTTACTTATTAAATTGTGCAATTTAATGGCGCCAGGTTGTTTAAAATCAAAATCACTAGTAAATTGTCCTTTCATTTTTTGAAAAACTGGATCTTGTACAGTTGCCTGTGCACGTTTCACTAACGATTCGGATGCAGCTGATGCAAATGTTGATGCCACCGAACTTGATATATTTTCAATACCAATACCAAATGTTGATACTAATTTCTTTACAAAATTTAATATATGTGGCGTTATTGTTGCATCATTTACAATGCCACGATTTTCAAATGCAATTGCATAACATTTAATTAAACACTGACGTGATTGACGTAACACTTCTTCGTACCAATTTTCTCTAAACGATATCATTTGATCGACAATTTCCTCTAATGTATTTATAATTGTTGGATGAATTTCACGTTGAACATGCATAACTTTTGAGCATCGCCACATTGGTGCTGTTGCCTTTATTGGACCAGTTGATGTAGCTATTGATACCGGTGGCGTTGGCTGTTGTGAAGATTGTTGAGGTTGTTGTTGAGATTGTTGTTGTTGAGATTGTTGTTGTTGTTGTTGTTGTTGTTGTTGTTGTTGTTGTTGTTGTTGTTGTTGTTGTTGTTGTTGTTGTTGTTGT
>JANSTX010006259.1:1632-16526 GCA_027564355.1 Penthetria funebris | reverse complement strand
CATACGCTATATTTTACATATGATTTCTAGGAAAAAAAATTGACAACATAAATTATAAATAACACATCAAAAGTTTTATCATCCTCAATAATGTTAAAACGATCCTATGTACCAGGATCTAGGTATATACACTTGTCATATAACCATCAGATGCCTTTTTTGGAGTAACCCCTTCAGAATCAGAAGTATATCTTATTGAAATTAGTTCTTTCGACTAAGAATACATTAGGATAGGTCAGGATATGATTTGTATACTCCTGTAATAAAATTATATATATAATATATATTGTTTGTTGGTCGCGATTAATAATTACTAATTTCCATAGAAATATAGGCATAATTTAATTTTTTGACATATTTATTTTTCAAACAATTTTCAAAGATTCGGTATTAATCTCAGTTATTAGCAGTTATTAGCACACATCAAGAGTTTGAACAATTATGGTACTATTTCGTCTTCAAATTGTAATCGATTCTTTTTGCTATTTGTTAAGTCTCTCTATCTCTCTCTATATCTCTTTCTCTCTCTCTCTATCTCTCTCTATATCTCTCTACCTCTCTCTCTATATCTCTCTCTATCTCTTTCTTTATGTATTACTCTCTGTCGCTCTCTCCGTAATATCCAATATTCCTAAAACCAACAATGACCTCTTCATTTTAGATAGACTCATTTTAAATCAATCTTCTAAGATTCAATATGTAATCAATTAGCATCTCACTCGTATTGTATCAGTCAGAACAATATGATCAGATTATCAGCCGTTGGTATTTACCCCTTTACTCTTTGGGGTCTAAATTTCTTAATTTGATATTATAAAGAAATTCTGTAACATTTGGTTCGTACATTTGGTTTGTACAATTGAATATACATATTTAACTCTGTTAATCTTGTATAACTTTCATTTAGGCAAATAATTTAAAAACTAAAATGTCGAAAATAAGACCAGGTTTTCTGAACTTATTTCTAATAGTTTGTTATATTCTTATTAGTAAGATTACATTCATGAGTTAACTAACATATATATTCGTTCATATAATATAAATATGGAAAAAGTCAAAAATAAAAAATAAAATGAGATCAAGTCACTCGCCAACAATAAGATCTCGATACGATTACTATTATTCATCTATGTCACCAGGATCATCAGCTACACAATTCTATGATAATACAACTCATAGTCTATTTGGAGATCCAGTACCACCATCAACTGATTTCTTAGAACAACTTGACAATCATCTTTATGGAAGTTTTGGAAGTTCAAATTTAAATCACGATGAAATTATGTCTAAGGATAAAAAAGTTACTCGGATTAATGAAAATGCTAGAAAGACATCGGAAGCTGAATTTGCTGAGAATATATCGTATCAAGAAAAAGTTGGTTATGATACATTCAATAACTTTAGAAGAAAGTCAAGTTCAGCATTTTCAGCAAGTGATGTGCAGTTTAATTTTAATCATATTAGGTAAGTTGTGTTAAAAATGTTAAATGTTAAAAAACTATCTGAAATCTACACCTTAGCTTGCACAAATTCCAATTACTTCTAGAATTTGCTACTAACGATTATATATTACTACTTATTTTACCAAATTCTATCCACCACCAGAATATTTTGAATTCTATAACTCATCACAGAATTCAATTGACGAAAAATAACAAAAGATCTCGATGGTTAATCAAATCGGAACTTTTAAGAAATTTTAAAAACGTATGAGTCACTTGCAACAAATTATCTTTTTCTTCCTAAATACCAAGAGAACTGAAGTGTTAAGAAGTATAAAAATTATGCTTTAAAAGTAGTATAAACAAAAAGTATGCAGTAACGGTGAACCGAAAACGAAAATTACAAATAGCGCCTAAATAAAAAAAGAGAATAAAAAACATCTTATGTAAAAGGTATAAATAAAATGTGTGCTAATCTACATAACGCCATTGTAAAATTGATTATATTTTCTTCTCAAATATCAGAATATAAAGTATGCGTATAAAAAGTGTATAATGGCAAAAACATAAGCAGAACCCATGGATCTAAAAAATGGGTAAGTGAAATATGTATACGTACACGAAATCCGATGAAGCATTTTGTTAGAAGAACACTACTTGTCAAATTCTGTACTTATCAATAAAAAACCTTTTTTTTTTTATTCTGAACCAATGATTCCATCAAACGGTGACTATTTCTACATTTAATGGTATTTTGACTTGAGGATTATTATCGCTCCAAATGCGGCAATTATGTTTATTGACATAACCATTTAATCAAAGTGTGTTTCATCACTGAACAAAATTTTCAAATAAAATTGTAAACCTCCACATTACGCCATGTACGCGAGCCGTGACGGCCATATGCCCGAAATCATATTCAAATGTTAATACCATCAAATTATCTGTAAATAAAGTCAGTTTCTTGAATATTAAAAGCATAAATATTATGTATGCGATCAATGAAACATATGTTTAATCGCAATGCAAATAAATAAGTTATTATATATTTTTTTTCTAAAAATTAGGATAACAGGTATATTCAAAATTGTGAAAATAAAAAGTATGCTTAGTAAAAAGAGTATAAACAAAAGTTTGAATGAAAAGTGAAGATTTTTGACATAGTAAGATTAAAAAAGTATGCTGTGAATAAATTGAAGAGTATGGAATCTATGTGTTAAACAGGCTAAAACGAAAGTATACGTGTATAAATAAATCAGATCGCAAATCAATTTTGCCAAAACAATAAGAATAAAAAGCGTGTAGTGTGTAAAAAGTTAATGTCTTATGAGCAGGTATTTAGTGTAGTAAATGATAAAAAATATTCGTAGCAAAAGTTATGAATAAATATTATGCGATAAAGATGTAAATGGTAAATAAATATAGCAGCTACTTTACTATTAATGTTGTATTTGTATTTTAGTTTAAACGCCATGCCATTTAAGTTGATCTGATTAAAAGCGTTTCATTAATCTATTACTTATTATTTATTTATAGGAAAAACTCAGATGCGCTTCCACCACTGCCACCAAAACGAGTACTATCTAGTCAGCCTTTTTATTTGCGACAACTTAATCAATCATCTGTCATTCAAACATCTGATAAGTCTCAAGAAACTTACAAATGGTTAGACAGAAATTGGAACTCTGAACAACAGATCACTTCAAAACATAAATCAGAAATCAATAATGATGAAAGTGCAATGATTGCTATTATTCAAGATTATACATCTAGTACAAATAACGACATATCCTCACCGGAAGATGCTAAATTAAAATCAGTAAACAACAATCACGTCGTTAAATATAATAGTTCAGCAAACATTTCAGATAGTAAAAATGTTATATCTTCAAAATATAGTGCTGAAATTAATCATAGTAGTGCAATGGTTGCAATTATTCAGGATTCAACATCTAATACAAGTAAAGATAATTCTTCGCCAGAGATTATTAAACCAAAAAATGTTAGGACGTATAAAGTTCGACCATATGAACATGAGAATATAAAACCATATTTAAATCCAGTGCTTCCAAATGAAATAGAAAAAAATGCTTATTTATCAAATTACGACAATAATCAGAAAAGTAAATTAACAGGGAATTTGTTGAATTCAAATAGCATGGAAAATCATGATTTCCATCGTAGTCAATCAAGAGCGGAAAACATTAGGACAAAGAAGACATACACAAATACCCAACCAATGGATATAATTGAATTTCAGTCCGCGTTGAGTCAAAATCAAGCAGAAGAAATTAAATCCAATTTTTCGAGCGATAGTGGTGGGGATAATTCATCAATAATAAAGCGTTCAGTATCACCAGCTATACTTAAAGATAGGATTTCTATTGGTTCTGCTCACAGGTACAAGCTTTTTTAATTACTTTAATTTATATGATTAAGATCACATTAAGGAATAATTCTTTTACGTACTACTACTATTATTATTTCAACTCTGATCATTATCTTGTTATTTATGTGCTGCCATGCATTTAGATTATGTGTGACTTCCTTCATAAGGAAGTTAATCTCTGGATCATCTTTTGCCATTAAAACTAACGTTACTGTATATAATAATCTATATTTTTAGAATTATTGAACAAAAGATGATTGTACTGAAGCAGACGTCAGGTTGTTATAAATAAATTTTCCTATCGTTTATTTAAATATAAATGAACATTACACATTTAGAATTTTTATACAAATTGCGATAATTTCCAAATCAATCATTGGCTATAGGTTTTCTTAATTGTGCCAATATTTGGAAACGTTTTTGAATAATTCTGTAAAATATTCTTTTTTGTTATAGGTTACCACAAGCGCAACGTCAGCACAAGAAAACATCGTTTGCTATATTAAATGAATTAACACCAAACCCATCAAGAGCACCAAGTCCGTCCGGACGGGTATCTCCATTCCGAGGGAAAGGTTTCAGAGACTCATCACCAATGGGTTACAGAGATAACGTATTAGAACAAAATTCAAATGATATTTCATTGTTAGATACGCTTGCTAATAATAATTTAAATAGAAACATACCAGTAAGAACTAATATGCGTAAAAATAGGACTAATACCGATACAAATACGATTCTAATATTTAGTGATAAAGATCACGAACTTCAAACTGGTAATAAAGTACGATCTATTTACCAATCATTAGGTGATTTACGAACATTAAGTAGTGATGAATTATCACTAAATCCAAAAAGAACTCAAAATGGATTGTTACGCGTTGTAAGTAGTGCAAATAATTCTCCTTCAAGAATTCCACGTAAAACAAGTTTCGGCGAGCAATTCTATAACAGGCGAAAATCATTTTCCTCAAGTGATAAGAAAAGTCACTCAGACGTTGCATTATCTAACGAGACATTAATTGATATTGGTGGTCATGGACGAGTTTCAGTAAATCAATCGCGATCGGCTAGCAGAATTTCAAGACCAACAACATTATCGCCTATAATAGGAACACCTAATAAAGAGGCTGACGAAATGTTACAGGAAAATCAAACGAATAACAACAATAATAAAGTAGGTTTGAATAAAAATTCTAAAATTCAAAAGTCGAATAGTAATGTGAAGTCAAATGAGGCAAAACCATCCATCAAAACAAAAAATGATAAATCGTCAAATAAAATTTCTGATCCAATGGATGCCAAAAAACTTAAAACTACAAATAACAAAAGAAATGAAAATACGTCAAAATCGGATACTGGCCAAGCTAGTAAGAAAACCGCAATAAATCGATTAGATATTCCACAAAAAAGTAATAGTAAGATATCCCCAATAAAAAATAACAGTTCTACGAAATTTAGAAAAGATGTCGACCATCTTCAAGAGAAGAAATCTAAATTCCATCATAATGAAAAATCTAATGGTAGTAGTAAAACTACCACCACCCACAATTTAAAACCTAAATTAAATATAAACACAAAGAGGGAAAACACCTTAAAGAGGGAACATTCAACGTTAACTAAGAAATTTTCAATAGTTAAACGGGAACCGTCTAACTTAAATCGTGAGATATTAAATTTAAAAACGGATTCAGATGTAGTAAAACGTGATTTTCCTTCTAAAAAGCAGCAGACACAATCACAACCCAACACGAATACGAAACGAGAAGCTCTATTGGCAAAAAATAATTCTGATGGTAATTTAACTAAGAAATTGATTAAATCAAATAGTTTCAAAAGTGGAGTAAAAAGACGATCTTTCTCAGAATCAAGTCAAAATAATACAGATGAACCGCCAACACTTAGTACATTAGCAGAAATAAAAGACAAAATAGAAAAATTGGTTCCATTAACGAAATCTAATGTAATTTCCATGACTACAGCAGCAATAACAGCACAACCTGTTCAAATATCAGCTGCTGTAACAAATCAGTTACAAGTGAGATCAAACAGTTCAAACCAATTAGTCGACAACAATGTTAGCAATATTTTAAAAACAGACACCTTATCAGTTACCAATAATATCGACAGTAGTACTGTTGAAAATAATAAAGAAACTAATTTAACATCATCGGCGTCAATACTAGAGAAGTCACAAAAAACATTGGAAAATATTCAGAAAACCATAAATGAAGCAACCGAAGACATTCAAAAAACTATTGAAGAAAATCTTACTGATCTTAAGACTTTAGAGAACGACATGAAATTGGTTACAGAAGATCATCGAATAAATCAGCAGTCATCATCACCACTACCGGCACAACCACAACAACCACTACCAGCACCTCTTCAAAGAAATGAAAGTTCAAAAACTTTAAAAAGTGAAAATAATTTAAGTGCAAAGTTAACGGATGTAATTGAAAGTGATGTTGAATTTGAAAAACCATTAAAAACTGAAAATGAATTGACCATTGTTCAAGAAGATACTCATATTTTGGTGCAACACTTAAAGTCTGCCGAAACTGACGAGAGAATTAGTGCACGTGCAATTTCAGCATTACCAGAAGTTGAATTAGAAAGTAGCAAGATGTCAGATTTGGACAAAATTTTGGATAAGCAGAGTGTTAATGCTGAAAGAATATCGTAAGTGACTTATTTTCATTATTTTAGAGAAAAAAGTAGTGAGTTAGGCTCACGTAGGCCTCCTATAATAGGTTGCCTATCGGTGCCGGAATAAAAGTGGTAATCAAGGTACACGTGGACCCGATGTAGATTGTTATAACGTTGATTAATGCTATTAAATCAACTTTTTGAATATAGTGTGAGTCAGAGTTGTTCATGGACGCAATCAGGGTTTTCTTCGGTGTTATACATCAAACTGGTATCAGCGTAGAAGCGATTGTGGTATATAGTTAGAAAACCGGAGTTATTATATAGTAATCCAGCCTCGTTCATATGAAATGTATTCATTGGATGCGTTATCGGTAATCTTTATCAAATTGTCGGCCCTATTTCCTATTATATTTTTTATATTTTTATAGATCAATTTATTCTGCCAATGTTTTTTTAAATAGGGCTTAATTTGATTTATGATCTCATAATACCCGTATAGGGTGCTTTTCTTCTGGAGGCACATCGTAGCTATATAAAATTATTCTTAAGTCTAATGATATCTACAATTCTTTAAGGCAGGGGATTCATATTGTGGATATTAATGTTTTGGATGGGTATCAGTCACGATTTCTATGAATCCGCGTTAAACTTTTTCAAATGCTTTATCGATATTATTATTGGTCATACGTCGGTCAACAGTGAATGGTAATTGATCAATTAATTGATCGATAGCAGAGTTAAATTTTGTCCAGTTAGTACGTGAGCAATCAAGTATGTTTAGTATGGGAGTTGAAATTCTGACAATTTTATCGAAAATGTCAAGAATAACTGCTATAGAACCAGTCGTGTGTGGCGTCTAGCTGCGGCTTCAATGATAGCATTTTAATCGGCAGCGAAATATTATTTACTACCGTTGTCGGCCCTCGATAAGATAGAATTACATTCCAATTAGGTAAGTTCAAGGTAAATGCCGAGTTGTCTTGCGCCGAGATCGTTCCTAGTCAGAATTGCAGTGCTGCGACTACGATAACTTGGGTAATGATAATAATGATGTAATATAATTCTTCACAGTTTCATTCGACCTTTTGTTCGGCTGTATTATACACTAAACAACTGGCAAAACAACATAGGTACTAAAGTTACTAAGCCACTATTATTTTACAGAAGATTACTCTTGGTAAACTGGCAGATATTTATTGGATGTATTAATCTCTATTTTCCGATTAATAAAACCTGCCTTCTATCAGTTTTAGTTTCCAAAATACCATCCATTCACCTACAATTTCTTAAATTCGTTTTTATAAATTATACAATTTGCCCCTACGGTAAAAGCAATTTTCGGTCATGGATCGAAGATGTAACTGCATTTACCATATTGACCTGTGGACCCCCTTAAAGACCACCGATCTTCCCTAGGGATTCCAGTCAAGTATGTATTTTGTAATATCACCGACCAGTCACCTCATTGTTTAGCCGATTCGGTTAACCATTCCGTTCATCGCCTCCAGATCAGTCTCTACAAATTCTCGTTTGGTATTGTATTTGGCCAGAAAATTTTTAGTATGCACCTTGGAAAGATTTCACCAAAGGATATACTCATACTTTTTCTCCATTTTATTTCCATCGAATCTTACTCTACCGAAGTATATCGAATTTGAATGTTTGAGCCAAATGGCCAGCTTCGTCGGTTCAGTCATTGTTCTAACGTTCCAACTTCTAAATTATGTCCACTTGCATAAACCTAAAGTCGTCATATAATATGAGTATCAGATAGGAAATCATTACAGATGAAAGTCCTATTAGTTATCTGCCAGTCGCATTTTACCTACTGCGACTATAAAGATACAATCATTTAGAAAAATAAAGTAATTTTGTGATAATTAAAGTTAAGACTTATTTTCGATGATATTGAATTTAAACTGAGGAATTTCAAGTACTGTAGCAATATTATCGTTAGTCATGACATGACGTGTCAATCGAGAATGGGATTTTGAATCGACAACAGTTTTTTGAATAATAATAAGCAACGAGGCCGATGTTTGACCGAAATCAATAGAATCGATAAAGTCACCGTACAATAGTACTCAAATTTAACAGAAAACCTCAAGATTCCCTGATCGTTAACTATAATATTCTATAAAACAAATTAATTTTATTGTATACTTATAATTATGTTTGAAAATAATCGGATGGAGTTCCCAATGATTAGGTATGTGGTAAATAAATACGAAAAATTAGAATATTAATCATGACTTTCGTATTTGCTAGAATAGAATTAAAGGGAACACCTTAAGAATGCTTATTAGAAAAGAACACATAAATCAATTAAAATGTAATCAAAAAACTGCCAAAATATAACTATGTGATTAAATGAGATTCCAAAAAGATATGCATAGTAATCATTACAAAGAAGGTAAGGTATTTTTATTGATCAAATTGTATAAAGCTATTCGCTATACCAGCTATAACTATAAATACAACCTTCAGTGCTACATAACTTTCAGCACATGCAAATTAAACATTATTTTTTCCCTTTATTTAAGAAAACTATTTAATAATGTCCATATTCTTATGGAATATTATAAGTAAAAACTCTTTCCTTTTCAGTACTTGTCCTTCATTATATTTTCCCCTTTCAAAAACGGACATGTACACATTTGTGTTTGTACTGCGACCATGGTACTTTTGTGTGTGGCGTTGAATACATTCAATTAATTTGAATTTAGTCAGTTTTAATTTATGAATTGAAGTGTTTGGTTGTTAAATTTATTAATAAAAATACGCAATTCTTGTATGTTAACAATTTAATTTTTTCACAAGTTTTGGTTTCTGGATAAAGAGTTTATACTGGCAAAAGAATGTACTGAAAATGAAAATAAATTATAATTGGCTAAAATACGATTCGAAAATCAATAATGTAGTATTTAATACTTCTGAACTCAATAGTGGTGGCAACGATTGCAGTAACATTTTTACGTGGTAATTACTATTAGCAGATTATTATGTTAATAGAGCAGTCTAATTAACAGCGATGCACGATATTATACCATATCAACCTACATTAAAGCAAATATGCAACGATTATAATAATAAATGTAATAGATGTTTTTTTATAGATATGAATTTACATTACAATTACACCTATTACATAATTACATTCATTTTTGTGTGTCTTGTAATGTAACTGTTCTAAACGCTACAATACCATCATCATTGAAGACATTTAACCCAGTTTTCAATTGTACTACTGTGAAAAATACAATATCCACATTTTATTATACATTAAAATAAATTTATTGTAAATTTATTAACCAATTCACAAATTAATTAATAAAATTTTAATACATTTTGGTAGTTCCAAAACTATAGACCTAATTAGTACAGTTACTTTTGAATCAGTTCAATTTTAATTAATCCGTTCTTATAGTATAAATTGTACATCAATTATTCAAATTTATTACTGGTATAATGTACATGGTTCGAATAATTGCAATAAATACATTCATTGAATAAAAAGCATAGCCTACATTAGCAAAGATATATGGTATGAGTAACTGAAATAATTGATTTTAATAATTAATGCATGAATGTATCATAATATAATGTATTCTTAATATAATCAATTCAATATATTTTTATGTAAATAAATTATTTAATTGTGAACTATGATAAATTTGTGCATTTAGTTCCAAATGTAGGTTGCTCTATTAACACGCCGAATATATCATAATTTTAATCAATTTGGAATGTTTTATACAATACACCAAGTAACATTCGAAACACCAGGGTGTAAAATTATCACGTATTATTTTCTTACTCGTTTTAGCATTTAGTAACAATTAGATATTATGTAGCACCACGTCTACACTAATATTTTTATTGGTAATAAAATTACCTATATATAACTTAACTTAAGTGTTACACCAGAGTAAATGACACTTCCTACTGTTTAAATGGTGCTAAAGAAGTAAATTATTCACCTTCAAAATAAAGTTTATTTTCAGTAATATTTACACGTGCACAAATACATCGAAGTGAAATAAAGGAAATTTTATAACTTCATACGCACTAATGACGCCACATTTCGTTCAAAACAATTGACAGAGAATGAGTAAAATTCTATTCCTAGTGATAGCAGGCAAATATCATAACCAAATTTCAGATCGACAATTTGACTGCTAAAACTACATCAACCATGCTCGTTCAGTGTTTATCTTCACCATAACTCAGCTTCTAAGACAGTAGCAGTAAAATGGTGATATTATTGAATGCGTATCAAAAGTATCACCAACCCTTCCAATCACAAATTAAGACTATATACGGATCATGTTCATTATATGATATTATTATCTATATCAATTCAGCAAACAAAATGTATACTGCAATGAAAAAAGCGTGAATAAATAACTGAATTTCGGGTTGAATTTTGGTAATATTTTAACTAGATTAAAATATCCAGTGAATACCAAACGTTGGTACTACGTAAGAAAATCACCTTAAATTACAAGTGGATTCCTTGTTATTTTTATATCTTAGTAATAATTTATTATTCAAAATCAGTCGCAAAGACGTCTTTAAGAATACCAATTGGTTAATTTTACACCAGAAATACAGGGTGGTTTTCTAACTGAAGTATTTTTTTCCGACTGCATCGACGGTTACCCTCAGGTGGTTGTTACATTAATTATACGTAATTTACAACAATCTGACATCACTTGGTGTCCAACAACGAGGTGTAATGTAGGTAATATTATTGCTTGGGACGAATATAATTTGAATATATTAGCACGGTTTTTAGTACATAGATTGTTAATATTCAATGAATGCATTCAAGAAAATGTCTGAACACAAATTTTAAAACAGTTGCATTTAGAACCGATATAATTTAAATTAATTATTATAAGTTATTTAAATATTGAGGCATATAAATATATACAATTAAGAAATATACAATAAACTTTATTTCAGTTTATATTAATATTCTTTTTAATTTGTTTATACATTTATTTAAAATTCACACCCCCAAAAGAAAGATAATTTCTATGTATTATTTTCGGAGACCAATTCCTAGAAGAGTCTGTTCATTTTTACTAAATAAAACATCGCTGAGATTTGTATATATGTTATAATATAAAATTTAAGTCAAACTGTGGTTAACATTTCCATAAGTTTAGCCATCGCTATTACAACGGCCGTATATAGTGTATAGCACTGTATATGAATAATTAAATACAAATACGTATTGTAGTGTCCATGCTTAGTGCAGGATATGCTTTATTAAAATATACATCGTACGAGTATATACTATATATTGAATTTAATTCAGAAACTACTTTATACTAGAAAAAATGTGTATTTAATATATTAAGAAAATGCATTTAGAATTCAAGGCGATATGAGTTAGGATTACCCACAAAAGTGGATTGAGTATCTAATCAAACACTTGTAGTTCCATGATAAGATCAATTCTGGTTTGGAATACAGTTAAAGTAACGTCCGATTCCACCAATCTATGTCAACAAATAGAATCAGAGTTTAGATGGAAACAAAGAACTGTATCCACTCGTGAAACCATTTTAATTTCTGAAAACCCTAGTCACAAAGGTTGAAATAAACCAATATTTTCAGTTCAAATAATCACAGCTTGATTCAATAAAAATATATAACACTGTTTTAGATTTATGTACCTTCTGAGATGGATGCACATGTATGTCATTAATAACAACGCAGAACTTTTTACGGTAGAAATATTTAGCAGTCATAACGCCTAGTACTCGTAATATTCGCACAAAAGAAACTTGAATTTTATTGAAAGGGACTACGAGAAAACAAATATATCAAATAACAATTGGCAAAAGGTGGAAAAATTCTCAACTGAAGAATAGAGATAAATTGTTGAAACATTCTGTCACTTTATTCATGTTTATGAGAAATTGTCTGTTAGAATAAATTATATGATTATCAAAAAAACTTGTAGTACATTTAAATATGTTAGATACAGGCCAAAGGCATAAATTAAACAACTACTATATATAAGATGCTCAAATATACTAGAGAACAAGTTAATCTTGTTATGCAATAGCCATACATGTAACTTTGTTGCGACATGGACACTATAACGGGAGCTTCTGAAGTAATTTGGAAGTTCATATAAACTCAAACATAATTATGCACGTACCCAAATGGTAAGTTATTTGAAAGATATCCATCCAAATTTTATCAAAACATAGAACCACTTTTGGTGAGATATTACAAAATGTTGTTATAATTACCTATTATATTGATTACACTGTAGTTCCGATTTTGCAAGTGTCTCATCGTCCGTTTCATCATTATTATCTTAACCTTAACTAAACGCAGGAATTCGCGGTGTCAACGAACAACTATCTGGTTATTAAACTTACTCCTTACCATTAGTGACGGTTCTTCGCCATGTTGTTCTAGTATAACCAGGTCTTCCATTACCATTATTACAATGGGGATACCCAGTTAAGTACATATCTAACAATATCTGTTAGTCTCAATATAAATATTCAACATAAACAAATACAACTTTTTGTTACAGCTTAGAAAATGATGAACATAAAGAAAAACCAGAAGATGTGGAACAAATTAATTGCTGTTGTAAATGCTCATCCTGCTGCAATCCGCTATGCATCAGATTATGCATGCCCTGTAATCGATTAATTAATTCGTGCAGATGTTGCAAAAAATGTAGAAAAACTACCGTCAGTAAAGAATCGAATAACCGAATTGAAGGTGAAAACATATCTTGTTGCAGCAAATTTATTTGCTGTAGAAAAAACAAAAATATTGAAAATATGTACAACAAAAAAACTGATGTTAAACTATCAAATACTTCGAAGGAAAAATCAAGCCAATCTGTTGCAGATAAGCCTTCTAAATGTAAATTATGCATAGATAAATTTCTATGTTGTAGATCAGCAAACACGGCCAAAGTGTTCACGGAAAATGACGAAGTACCTGTCCGAACATGTTGCTGCTGCATTGGGTCTAAAAATAGGTCATCCGAAAATAATACTCTAACATCAAAAAGGTAGGAAATCACATAATTTCTGCTATTACTAACAGTTATGTTCTAATATTACGTATAGATCATGCTGTTCCAGTTTATACAATAAATTGTGCTGCCGAAAAACTGACACTCAGGAAAGTCGCAGAACGAGCTTAAACAGTAAAAAACAAAGTATACCAACAATTCCAGCTACTGACATGAAACCAAAACTAGAGTTAAGTCTAGTTGAGCATTCTTCAATTATGAAAGGGGCCATACCAGTATTACCGGTTTGCTTAGCATGGTTCTGCTTAATTTGCAATTGCATTGTTCCTGGATTAGGTAAATAAAAATTGTTAACTGTGTTGACGTGTTTAAGTTACTGATTAATAGATTTTTCAAATAGACAATAATGAGCATATTTCATAACCACATCAAAGACTACTACAGAAGGTGGTAACTACTCTGATATGTCCTATCTGTATTTCATTTTCTACTCCTACTGTACGTTTAATTTTCAGTTTTCGTAAATACTGAATTTCTAGTTATTCGCTTATTTGTGTTCATTCGCATCTAACAACTAATATATATTGTTAAATTGTCCATACCGTGTCTTAAGTTTATTCGATTATGTGTATAGATTGTCATCTAGGATCGCTGCATTCAATTTATTTATATATTTTAGATTGTTCTGGGGCCCGTAAAAGTTATTATAAAACGTCAACAAATGGTCTCGGGTAAGAATGCGATGATTTCTGGTTTAAGAAAACGTACACGATTTGAAAACTGGAACGTTATAACAATGTTTGAAACGACTCGCATGTAGTACGGGTAATTCATCATCATCATATCGCCCTTTAAATAACATAGGGTCATGTATCGTCAGGAAAAATAGTGGTGATAGATGCGGTGATTTAAATCCACATTATAACATCTAAATTACGCCAAGGTAGCCGTCGCTAATAATATATTACATCAGAAATGCTAAAAATGAACTTGGTCTACATCGCATTTATACTTCATTTCATTATAGGGTTATCTGACTAATAATCATGTTACCGAATTAGGGTAATTGAATATGTGTAAGACCTAGCGCGTAATCACCTTATAAAACACAATGAGCAACAAAGTCGTTATAATTCAATATTACCAATAGTATTAGTTCGGTCTTGGGCCAAATGTAAACATCAGACTGGTGTCAGACCTGGTAGACTTGAACGGATCAATACACATATTTATACTATAAATAATCGGTATTACCGGTTTGCTTAGCATGGTTATGCTTAATGGCAAACATCATTATACATGATCTTGTTCCTAATCGTCTTAGATTCAGTTATGACAAAGTGGACATTGAACCACATGTCAGTGGTAGGGTGTAACCAGGCAAAATAAA
>JANSTX010006248.1:0-11427 GCA_027564355.1 Penthetria funebris | reverse complement strand
AGCCATTCACTCAATATATTGTGTGTATGGATTTTCTATTGTTTAATATTTTAATTGATTGATTATTTCCACAAACCGCCATTCCATTCAATAAACACGTTGTAGTTTCACGTAAATAAATTTACATATGTACTTAAGTAGAATGCTAGAATTTTCATAACTATTTTGTGTCATTCAATAAATAAATGTTTTGCTAAATTTTATCGATATTTGTACCAATATATACCATGGTTTAAAGTTTTATATCTTAATTCGCAATCGATAATTTGAAAATGTTATAGCACTAGCTGTACAGAATATCATCAGAAATGCATTTTCCTCTATATAGTTTTATGAATTTTAGAATGCATAAAAAAAATTATATGGAATTTTTTCCGATATTCTGGTGTATACACCACTTAGATAGTATTTTGATAACTTTTTTTTTTTTTTTCTTTTAAATGAATATTCGATTTTTACATTTTGTATCTTATAAAAGTTTTTATATAAAGGGAAAAAAATGAAGTTCACTATGTGTACATAACTTTTTTTTTATGTATTATTCCCAAAGGCTCATTCTCGTATATAAATAATCCATAAATAAATTCTGTGTTTTTTTTTTATTTTTATTCTCAACATAAGGTTGATGATAAACCTGAAAGTATGAAGTTTTTTTTTATACTATATGTTCAGGCATGGAAAATATATGAACCCAGCAGATATATTGTAAAAGAGGCTATTAAACTTACGAAAATCAAATTGAATTTATTGATTATATGTTTTGTGATGAAGTCATAAATCAACTTGGAAATGTGTTTATACAGAAAGTATCCATAAAAATTAATTAGGTTAATAACTATTGTATAATATCATGTCGAATCCATATGTAATTGATTAAATAAATTTATACGGAATTAAATAGATATCGGATGTAGTTTTGCTTTGGGCTTTTCTTTTTTTTTGTTTCTGCTTGGGTTTTTCATGATTTTTCATGGATATACGATTATGGTGAAAATTTAGTCTATAAAATTTTCTGCAAATCATGTAAACATTAGATAATATTTAGAATAACATTTTCTGATTTTGTTTTTATTTTATTCTATAAAATTCAAATAAATTTCAAGTGTTTTTAACATATATGAATGTAGGACATTTATAAAAAAAAACTATGATGATATCTAGGTATTACGACGATTTGGATATTTAACATATTTTTTTTTGCAGATAATATGAATACCATAACATAATACAACTCTATCAATCTATATAATAATAATATTTTGACATCATTAATCGAATAAATATTCCCACATAAAAAACTAGTCTCACTTTCGTTGGCAAGCTAGTTTTAGACTTACCAGACCACAATTCCATGTTTTTGTTATTTTTTTACTTTAATTATTATTATGTAGCCTGTCAAACATAGTTCAACCAAATTATGTATTTTTGAGGAATAAAGATGGGAGTATTTTTTGCAACCACCAAATGTTATAGGCATATTTACATCTTGCAAAATATGAGTTACGTAATGAAATTAAATCCTCATTCCTGTTTTCTCTCATAATTAGATATTTTTATATGAATATTTTTACCATTATGATTCTATTTTAGCAAATAACACCATATGCGTTATATAAACATATCAGAAATTAATAAATCATTTTGAAATTAATAAAATTTAAATTACGTTAATTAGAATCATTTTCTGCTCATTAATTAATGTTAATTAACTGATGTTCGTTAATTAATTTTAATTTAATTTAAAAATTGTTTATTTGAAATGATGTGATGTACCAAAGAAGAACGAGTAAAATTTATTATGCGATATAATAAAATTAAAATCTTGTGTGTACTATTTTTTTATTAGTTATTTAAAAGAATTTGTGGAATATAATTAATTTTTGTTATTAAATATTTAATATATTAATATCAAATATCATAAACATCTGCTCTAAAATCGATTTAATTTATGTTAGTCACATAGTCACATAGTCACATAGTCACATACCAAGTAATTTTAGCCGAATTACGGACAAAGTATTGAGAACCATAGTAAAAAAACTTGAAACTTTTATCATATTTATTGTAAATTTTAAATTTATCCATTTTAGTGTTTATTATCGACCGAAGCTTTATGGTAATATTGCATTTGGTAAATAAATGCATTTATTGTCCAAATTTGTAAGAGCTAAATGTAAATATAATTAATTGCAATTTTGGTGACTATTGCTATACATTCAACAAAATTACACAAATCAATAGAATTGATATTAATTTCGTATTAAAATAAAATTGAAATAATGTTTTATGCATATATAAATCAGATTATTAAAACAAATTTTATTTTAAAAATTGACAAAAATATGTATTACATTTATTTCATGTATATAGTCTCCCATTCAAATACAAATAACATATTTAAAAAAAGGAAAATTAAATGGAAAATTTCATAATCAAATTACTACATCATTTTATGAGATCGATACCATTTGGTAACAGTTCATGGTATTAAATTGAATTAATTCTGTTAAATAATTAGTTTTATTAATAGTTAATTGTAATTTAATGGAATAAAGACTATTTATAGACGAGAAGACTCTTTTATCTCTCTGGAAACATTGTATAATTTATAGAACAAAAATTTATTTTAGGCTTTAAATTTATAAATTACATATACCATTTTAATATACAATATATATATATATGTATATAACTATGATGACAGAAATATATATTTAAAATTTCATAAATAGGATTTATGAGTTTAATGGTTTTTAAATTTATATATTTAATTACACATTTGGAAACTAACACATAATTTTTCATTATCATTATCACTATCACCATCATTGACATGTTATATGCATCTTGCATTTACTTTTTTGCATATCGTTATATGTTCGTCAGGCATATACTTATTTTTAATTCCAAAGACTAGACGCTAAAATTTAGCACAATGTCAAAATCAGTAAATTTATCAGGCAAACGCCATGATTGTTGTGATTTTAAATACTAGTGGTTAAAATAGTTAAAATAACATTTTTGTTTGGATTGTTGCTTTTTAAACTACGGATTTCACTTCAAACGATATCGAAGCACTATGAATTGTATATTTTATTTTTATGTGTACTCTTTGGCATTCAAACTGAAACTTTTCTATCATCGTACTATATAACGTAATCTGACAATTTATTAATTGAAAACCATGAACAAATCCGAAATTTGCATAGCTGCTGGATCACAAATTTTCTCGTCAGTGTAATTTATTTCAATAAACTGATCTGAAGTATTCTGAGGTTATTGACACTTAAACTTTCTTATGTACTCAATTGAAATAAAACCTTTAAAATATTACATATAACCTTTAAAATATTACATATAATATCATATATACAGTTATGTACAAATTGAAAATTGAACCCGGCCAATGCCGCTACATTACATTACTTATTTAAATATAATATACTAATTCGAATATATTACATTTTTCGGGTTTTAATTCTATTATAAAAGTTATGGATGGTTCACTGTGAAACCAGTCAAATAAATATTTGTAGTTTATAACTGAAAATAGAAATAGGTTAACCACAATTACCGATAAAATAAATGTTATGTAAATGTTTCTACATTAGAATGCAAATATTTGAAATTCTATTATTATTCGATACAAATGATGTCGTATTTGTGTATACACACTTGTAGTACACATCAAGTTAGCCGCATTTGCAAACAAAAACCAAAATTAAATTTTATTTTGTTAGAATATTAAACAAAATTAAATTAATATTATAATATTTAAAACGTTTATATGATAATAAATTAATAATAATAAAATATGAAATTAAATGAATGATAATATTAATATCAGAATCACCTTAACCTAAGCTGGCCTGTATCAGAATGTTAATTTATCATTTTCAATATTCATGTAATACAAATAGCAACTACAAAATATATGATCTATCATAATTATCTAATTATACATTTGAAGAGTTCAGTTGAATGATACATATATTCCCAGCTATGTGAAATCTGCTTTTCAACCAGCCGAAAAATACAATCACGATATATGTCAGTATAATATTGTACTGACATATAGTGATCGAGACACCGGTGATACCGTATAGTGGTAAAAATGACTTGAGTAATCTCGATGATTGTCGACCACTACATTCATCACCATTTTTCACACATTCACATAAAAACTTAATAAATAATTTGAAAATATTAAAATAAAATTTTAATCTATATTTCACTTTAACACTAAAATGTATAGTTAGACATTTGTTGATATATGCAAGACGTAAACAAAATTTATTACTAATTTATTTTCTACAAAATATATTCGTATTTTAATTCCACCATAATAAAACCCATATTTAGTAATGACATATAGCCCATATTTTATTAAACAACTATTTTAAATTTATTAACTAATTTTTTTAATATAATATATTTATTTTAAAATGAGTAGAGTCAATGATTGGCGGCAGTGCAATATAGTGTAGACCCTGAGAAAATTTAATATTATTAAAGTTAATGCAGATAATACTCGTATTTGTTATATTTAAATTTCAGTATGCATTTAAGTCATTTTCAATTTTATATGATATTTAGCTAAAATTAGTGAATAAATTTTAAGAATTAAATTATTTGTTTGTTTTTATTGTTATTTTTTTGGTTTTTAAATAACAAGAAATTTAATAATAATAAAAAGTTGTATAGAAAATATATATAATTTACAATTAATTTTACAATTTCAAATGAACTGTAAGTTATTAATTAAAATAATAATTCGATATCAGCATATTAATTAGAGCTAAAAAATTATTAATAAAAAATTTAAATTGAGTAAGAAATTGAACAAAAACCTCTACATTAAATTTGAAAGTGATGCCATCCACAAAAAATCGGAATTTAATGACATTTCAAATATTTAATTTGTCAAATCTGAATAATTAATGATAATGTTGTTCCATGCCAATTTTTTCAAGACAATCGATAATATTACAGTAAGACCTTACGTGTGTATTTGAATGGGTTGGATCGAGGTTTAGATTTAGGAATATTTTAGATGAGAGAATAGACGAAAGATTAATAAACTCAGCATATTTAGGCAAAACTTATGTACAAATGCTTGAATATTTTAATAACTTCAATACCACCAAATTTTCTTTACAACAATATTAGTTTTTAATAACTGAAATAAATACCATAATATATTTTGTACATATTATTACGTATACACCAGAATTATTATAAGTAAAATCAATATAATTTGAGCCAATAATAAAAAAAAATATTAAAGAAAAAATCCTATCTAAAGATAAATATTTGAGTAAAAGTAGCAGTAGATGAAGAATAAGGAATTTATTCATTATTTTCTTCAGTTATAGTACTTAGAATATTATGTTCTATATATTAGGTCATAAATATATGCCATCATACTAACTATATATATATTTTTTCTTTGTATTGTAAATATTTTATAATAAATAAAATAATAAAATTTTAAAACCATATAACATTATCGTATGCTTATATTTACGTTTTAAAAAAAATTAAAGTACATTATGTACTTTATGTGCGGTATCTGCTTTCTTATAATCGAAAGACGAAATGGAAAAGAAACATTCTTTTGTATACGGAATGCAAATATAGTTAATGGTATTACAGATATAATAATATCTATAGTTTTTTTTAAAAATCATTTAAAAAAACTATTCTAAAGGTAAATTTGTAGAAATAGAAAAGATACGTGGAATTGAACTTACATTTATTATGATCTGAAACTTCACACCGCGCGCTTAGAGTATCATCGAACAATATTCATATTTTCCTCATCTAATAATTTTGTCAAATGGACATTTGTATATTACTAAGATAAATTAGACCTTCTGATCTATGACTCTCAGACGGTAGGTCACACTATCTCATGTTATTTGAATATGCAGCGTATTGTTTCCAACTTCGTCATGCTTTTCTCAACAAATTGTGTTCATTTCTTATGCGTTTGCACCTTAGTTGAAAATATTGTGACAATTAACATTTTGGTATTAAATAATTTTTTTTTTTTAATTACGAAATCAGTTAATATTATCAATTAATTGTTGTTTTCGACAAATAAGTATTATTTTATTGCCTCAGTTGCCTTAATTGATTCAAGTTATCTAGTAATAAATTTCGTAATTTTAATATAAATCGGTATTTTTGTTGATTTTAAAGCAAAGGACTTGTAAATAATTGCATTATGAAATCAATTAATATTATCAATATGTATTAATAATTGTAATTTATGTTATTACTTTTAGTGGTTCAACGAAAGAAATTCTTTATAGTTAAATTAATGAAAATAAAATTTAATGAGTTAAATATCAGTCTATTGTTAACATACTGATAAATATTTTAATATGTGTGCTTTCTTTTTTGTAAAAATTAAGTCATTTTTATATGAATGACTTTATCCACTGAAACTTGAACTGCTAGAATACTCAAATATGCAGCTAAAAATATAATTATATTATAAAATTAGCAGCGTAAAAAATATGCGAAATATGCACTAACAGGGGATTGTTTAATTCAAAAATTTAACCCATAATACAATAATCAAACCAATTTTATAATATGTGGGCTCAAAAATGATATTATAACATGAATTTTCATATGAAAGTCCATACTATGATTATCACGCTTACATGTTAGATCTTAAATTTAGGGTTCACTTTTAATTTACATACGATAAAAATAGTTAATACCAAAAAAAATAAATATTTTCAGATTTTCACATATTCAAATTTATTTTCTTTATTTCGTTCAAATCTAACTGAACCTGGTTGTAAGCACATTAAATATTATTACTTCTTTTTACATCATGCAGCATGTTATTAACATTTTTATTTTTTATTTCTGATTCAGTATTTTCTAGACTCTAACAAATAATTAAATGTAATTATTACGTAATTGAATTATGGATAAAAATTAAAGATTACAATATTATTAACATGATAATAATGAATAAAGTAATATATGCTTACAATCAGGTTCAGTTAGATTTAAGGAACTTTGTAATATTCATATAATAAAGCATAATTTATTGTGAAATTTTTAATTAAAGTGTTGAGCATTAATTAATAATTCATTAAAAATGCCTATGGCGTGTGACCGAAGCTAAAAAGATGATGTTAATGTCGTCTTTGTCAATTGATTGATCTACTTTGTATACGTAATTTTCATAATATACCGTCTTCTGTGTGAAAATCATAATGTATTTTTAATTTTTCGTATTGATTATATCAATACTATTTATATGGCAATAATTTCCTGTTAGATTTTAAAACAATTCTTTGGAGCTACAAATTTCTGTAGTTTCCAAATGATATCCTTTAATTCAACTACAGTTTTATTTAAATCGATATTATCATATACTCGTATATGTTGTTATAAATTAATATTTTATGCATTTAGAGGACAAAACAGTAGAGATTATTAGTAAATATTATAAGTAATTGAAAATTCGTTGTTTTCCTTTTATTTTTATTCTTTTCATGTTTAACGAGCGGATATGTTAATATATATATTACCAGCAACATAAGCTATAATTAATTATTATGACTTTATTTCATAATAAAAAATTTCCTTTGACATAAACTTATTTTTCAGTTATTCAGTTTTCTATTTTCGGATGATAATATTTATATTATTAATGAATGCATATGAATTATTAGTTGATAGAGTACATGTGAAAAACAAATATTATTCCATTTGATTAAAAGAAATAGTAATGCCATTTGATTATGGAAAGAAATTCATCGAAAATATAATTTCTTTTATTTTAAAATAAATTAAATATTTACTATAAATTTATTATAATTATATTGTATATGATGAAAATTATTTAAATTTTAGATTTTAATTGTTTAATAAAAATAGAAACACACCAACAACATAATTATCTCATTTTATATCATTAATCTTTTTTAATTTCGTTTTAAAAAAAAGGAGTTAAGGTCACATAACTTTATAACTCCATATATATTTCGAAAATATATTATATCATTTATATCCAATGGTGTATCCTTATGGATATATACATACGACTGTAATAAACAAAATTGATGTTTTAATTACTTTTGGGTTAAATACACAAAAGTAATATATGTATATTTTTATTATGTATACATCACTATATATACTAAATTCAAATTAATGTTTGATATGTTCTACATCCACTTGGATGATGGTCTGTATTTATGTATGTAACAGAAGCAAATAATAAAGAATTTTATGACGATGTGATAAAATAAAATAAAAGGAACGAAACAGAGAGAAAAGCGGGAAAAAAGAAAGAAAATTTTTTTTTAGAAAAAATAAAAGGTTGCCCTCATTCACAAATCCAATGTTTTATTAGAAATTATATTATGCGATTGTTTACTATTAAATATATTATACATTACATCATATTAGTTGTATAACTTTTGTTGTATATTATGCAACGCTGTAATATCAACAGAGTCAAAGATAGGAGAAAAAAAACATTATCTTTAATTATTTTCAAAGTTCTATAAATATTAATGTATAACTTTACCGAATGGTTAGCATATTATATCAGCATTAATAAGCTTCAAGAACATAACCAACAGCGGCAACATTAAGGTAAATAATTTAGTGAGACAATTCATTAGTAATAACTTTGTTTTCAACCATTCCTGTTTTTTTGTTTTTTTTTTTTTTTTAATTCCTCTTAATGTCATTAAATACGAATAATAAAATAATTTTATGAGAAAAATGTGGACACACATTTTGTTTATTTTAACTTTAAATTTAATTATCTTATAAATTAAAATTAACCGATAATAAAAAGTGAGCATTTGTTTTAATGAGATATATACAAGTATATATATATATATATATATTTATTTACATATGCACCCATTCTTTTATATATAAACTACGAGTCTACATTGAAATAGATGGTACCAAAAAAACCGCAGTGTATTTTGATAATTTGAAAATATATGCCATTAAAAAAAAAACGAAAAAAATTGCAGAGGAAATGTTTAATTAATTGAAGTATAGTTAATGGGGTATGATGCTGGAATTGAATGTGAATATGCATTCAACCTTTAAATTATTAAGTACATACATATACATATTACAGGCATATGCACTTATAATTAATAATTTATTGCCTTTTTTATTGTAATTTTAATCAAATATCACGTTCATTTATATTATACACCAATGATTGTTTACTTAAGCGAATAAATACAAATTGAAAAATGTGTACTCGATATTCTTGGGATGAGCGAGAGATTCGATATAAGGAAAACGAAGAAAGGACTAGAGCCTCTGGTGAAACGCTTTTGTTTTCCGAAAAACTGAGTAACATGGATAAAAAATGGAATACTTAGATCAAGTTTCAAGAGTAGCGTTAAATGTATAAACATATTCTTGATTAATGCATCTATATACAGCAGCTTGTTAAGAGTAAGTGATACTATATTTGCGCACAAAAGAATACACAAAGAAAATCAAATAGATCATCAGAACTATTAGTAAAAGATGTACTGAGTACTTTCGTGAGTTACTGAATAGGCCCGAAATTCAAGTTGCTCAGAGTCCGGATGACCGAAGATCGATATTAAAACGATTTAGAGATTGTGCTCCAAGTCGTGGTAAAATAAAATCCGCATTAAATTATCTTAAGAGCGGTAAGGTGGATTCAAATATTAGTAGAATCTGGTTATCTAATAATATCCCAACTTTGTGCGTAGATGAGAACTTGCAAATAATTGGTGTGGTATCAAGAACACGATAAACAAAATTATAGCTATTATCGTACATGACACGATCAGTACAATTTTGCAATATCAGCTGAGATTTTACGGAGTCTGGCAGATATGGAAGCGACGAACAAAAGTCTCAGCTGAAGAAAGTGGAATTAGATCGGTTGGTGATATTTCAAAATATGCACTTAACTGTTATCCGCAGACCCGAATTATTTTTTCATGAATAGAAAAACAATTTGATTAATTAATGGACACAGAACTCATCAATATCGTCTGATATTTAAAAAAATTTCTTTTCCAATTGCATATCTTGTGACAAGAGCCAATTAAAACATTAACGAATATTTGTAATATATGATTCAGATATAGTTCAAAAACCCTGGTTAAGAAAACTTTTAAATTGTGTTAACAAATTATTACTATACAATAAAATATCAACAGATTAATGATCGGGGAACATATGGAACAATATCAATATTTAAGATAAGAAAAAAATCTGATCCACAAAACTACTATAAAAGTTATAAATGATGAATTGAACCTTAACATTAAAATTTCAACATCTTTTATTCGCATTTAAAAGAAGTCTAGAGTATGTTTCATATCTTCAATAAAAACTAAATCAATTGTTATATATGTCAAATGCAAAAAATATATGTAAATTAGAGATAATTACTTAGAGGTACTCAAAACCACTATTTATCGGATTATTACTACTGATGTTCTTCAATGGTTCTACAAAAAAGCAACTGAGTTCTCAAAATGGTTTTTTTCAATTAGTGTTATAAACTTAATGGATTTAACATAAAACTGAACCCATTAACGAAATTATAATGCTCGTCTCTCTGTAAATAATATGTCAAATCGTAAATTTGACTGTAAATTTTTTTTTAATGATTAAAGGGTCAACCATTGATATCATATGATCATCATCATCTCGACCACCCCTAAATATACAGAACCAATATTTCGACTACTACAATTATATGTTGACTATTACTGATCTTTCATTTATTTTTTTATTATTAACAATTCACCACCATTAAAAGGACTATAAAATGGAAAATTTGAATCTAAAATATATAGAAGTTACATGCGGTATATCATTTTTTAATCAATTAATTTACGGTTAAATTTTTAGTGTACATAAAAATAATACATAAAAATGTTTATGTCATTCCAGTTTATTGTAATATATATTTTTAGGGAACATATACCCTAAAAATAGATAAAAATGTAATACCTTTTTATGATGCCACATCAAAAGTCCTTTTAGTAATTATAATTTAATGATTATACTTACAGTAATAAATAAAACTAGCTCTATTTTATTTATTTATTTATTTTTTTGTACTACGAACGGTGTCATTATTCTCAATTATAAGAATTAAAAATTGTAATTAAAAGAATGTTTTTCTTATGGAGTTTTCTACTAAATAGAAGACATGATTTAAAAACAAAAAAAAAAAAAAAACACTATATTTAATTAGTAAATATTTATATTTGTACCTGTATATCTATTAATATAATTAATACTCAGGTGTGCTATTCATAATTAGTATTAAGTAATGGTATATTTGTTTTATATATTCAAGGTTCAAAATTATCGAGTCGAATGATGTATTGAAGATTTTTATTATACTTTTGGCACAATTTTTCA
>JANSTX010006237.1:0-20394 GCA_027564355.1 Penthetria funebris | reverse complement strand
TTTAGAACAAAATTTTGTTATTTATCATTCGATTATGAAGCCATACTATGCTGTTTTCGATTTTTATTCATAATTTTAAATTAAAATAAATTATTTCAATATATATTTTGTTAATTTATAATAAAAATGGTGTAATTATCATAATTTATAAATATAATAATTACAATTTAATTTTACTATTTTAATAAATTGTTAGTAATTTGAAAATTAAATGAATTTGTTGTCACCGTTGATATTTTTGTTTTTTAAGTTATTTAAATTAATAAAATTAATTTTTAAAATTTCTGTAATTAATTATTATGAATTTTGTGATTTTAATCGAAAACCTGCTAGTCATGTGAATATTTGTATTTTTTTTTTTTGTATTTGTTTTAAATCTTTTTTTAATTTTGTGCAAAAATTAATAATTATTTATATAAATTTAATTGTGTTCTAGAAAATATGTTTTATGCTTTCAGTTGTACTATGTTGTTTATGAGACCGTTTTCATTAATTCTTTGAATGGAATGATTATTTATAATTTAATTATAAAAATAATTATTATCTATGATTTTGTTATGATTTTAATTAAAATTCATTAACAATAATATAAATGTAGTTAATTAAAAAAAAAATAAAAAAAAAAAAAGAAATATCGATATGTAAATTTTCCGTTAAGACAATAAATAATGACTTAATTAATAATAATTTTAATTTGTTAAAAAAAAAACAATATATTTTTTTAAATATAAACTTTTGTATACGACAAAGTTTTAATATAAATAATTTTTATTGGATCTTATAATGGAAACTGTATGAAAATTTACTTGCATTAGTTAATTAAAATTTTTGAAATTAAAAATTTAAACTGCTGAAATTATTGATTATTTCAAATAAAATTGTACAAACAATGGTTTGAATTATTTATATTTTATATTTTTCCATTGCATCTATGAAAAACAGAAGATGCGATAAATTTGATTTAAGCAAAATTTTTAATTAATATTTTAATTAATTATTTAAATTTTTTGCAAGTTATTTCACAACTAATAAAATAATTTAAAAAATATTCATTTAAATTTCAATAAAATTATTTATAATGAAACTGGAACTTTGTTAAGGTATCAATTTGTCTGAAATAATAAATCTTTAAATCATACTTATTTGTTGTTCCTTATGTTTAGAAATAAAAGAAAAAAATTTAAAAAAAAATATATAAATTATATTATATGTATATATGTTACTGTAAATCTACATAAGAAAAATAAAGAATTTTGCTTCAGTATATTCTTCTACTTCTGAGTTCCTATTTACGTAGAATGTCCATGTACCAGAGGACATCAATGTATATCTAGAAAATATCTGAGACACGACAAAGTTTTGAAGCGAAAATGTTTATGTTTCCACAATTCTTTAACTCAAATTTATTGTAAGCTGAATAGTGTTTGATACCTGAAAAATAAAAATCGTATTCTCTTAATCAGTTTTCAGGATCATTGACTGATACGTTTGTAAGATATTGTACGATCAAAAATTTAAAATTGTATGAATTACAATAGTGTTTATTAATATCAATTTGTATAATGAAGAATATTGTTTAATTTTTTATTAAATATGAACTGAATTTAGTAACTGGAGAATATACGCTAAACTATAATTATCCCATTATACATTTGAATATTTCACTGGAGTGGTGCATAAATCCCCCAGCTACCTGTAGTTTATTGTTGAGGATATTTTGTCAACCAGTCGACAGACACTGGTATGTATAATATATATATATATATCGTGATCAAGTTATCGGTGACACAATTCCATATAGTTCGTCTATACATTGTTGAATTATAAAATGAGCAAAATATTTAGTTAGGATTCTGTCATCCTGAGTTTATCTTTAAACATAATTCATGCACCAAATTTTACATAAAAATTATACGAGAGTATACGTTGTAAGACTCTGAGGAACTGTACGTCTTGATTTGTCTTTTTGATTAAAAAGTATATTGAAATTTCTGTTTATTACGTCATTTTTTGTATAATTTGCGTAATATTTTGGAAATCAAAGTAAATTTTCTGAAAATCTCGTCCCAAAAAATTTCCATTTAATTGAAATTTCATAGAACATATAAGAATAAGTATACATGCTAGTATTTGAATTTAATCTATTGAATATATGATTAAATTAAACTCTAATGCAAATCAAGTTTATTACATATTATGTAAATAGTTTTACAGACGTTTTAAATTATGTTCTAGAGGGCAATGCAGCTGTTATTACTGCTAATTACTGCTATCATTTTATTAATTAGATGTGTTACTTTAACAAACTTGAACTAAATCCAAAAATATATACTATCATTAAGTTGGTTCGTCTCAGACTGCTGCACATGTTGATGACCTGAAATTTACAAATTTCCATAATATAGAGAGTGAATAGGGAGCTGAATGTGGATGCCTATGTCATATTACATCATCTGTCCATTTCTGTGAACTCTCTTGTAGTAGACAATATGAATAGGAATTATTTAGTTATATTTCAGAATACGTAAAAAATCAGCAGACAACGTAAGGAATACAGTTTATACTAATAACAAAATGATTGATAAATTGTGCTTCTAAATAACTTTCTAATGAACTGAAATTCTCCATGCCTCTATCTAAAATTTTGATACCAATTGGTATCAAATCGATATTATCTAATATCAGCACAGCCAACCCATGCATGATGCCAAACAGACCTGCCATAAACTGATCAATTCTCAAAGCAATCATATTTAGAAAGGACAGAATTTGCAATAATAAACGACAATGGTGTAGTCTGATTATTTTGTAGCTGGATTCATTTCCTTGTAATTATTTCTATTACTTAAAAATATCATCATGAGAATGCGAATGCGAGATATTTAATATCCTTTTAGGTAGTTTTGGAATTTAGAAAACTAGAATTTGGACATTGAATAAAAGACTATATATTTTTTTTAAATTTTCTATAAATATATGTTATAACTTTTAATCTCCATAATTTGTATTTACATTATTTAGTATTTATATAATATTACACATTTAATACAAAATGTGAAATCTGCAACAAGAAACAAAGAAAAAAAAATCTAAATATTAAAGGAACAATCATTAATAAACGTACTCGTATTTTTTAAAAATTATAATTTATTCTACATACACTTTTTATTTCTATCATTCAATTAATATAACAATATAAATTCAATTTTTTACATTAACTCTTTGTCACGGAGGATTGAAGTAAATTCAAATCCTCAACTTGACTTAATTGATTTGACTTTCGAAATTTTTGAAATTCCGTACTGTGAAAACTTTTATCGAAATATTCTGGAATTCATTAAGTCCAGCAAAAAATGGCTTTTAGTGTGATCAAAACCAACATATGGCATCTGTTGCGAAAAAGAAATGCGGACCATAATTTGAAAAAAAATATTCTGGTTCGAATGTGCAGTGCAAATGTAAATAGTTGAAAATCCAAGTACTTTTCAGTTAAACATTTGAAAAATTAGAGGGCATATTAATCTCAAAATGTGAGGATGTGAGATTTACATCATTTGCAATTATTTAATTATATTAAGTCATTCAAAATTTCACAGTGTTGTAATTAAAAATTCATTTATTCTCTCTTCAAAAATATATTTTTTTAGATGAAGCTTTACAGAGTTGCAACATTTTATGGAGTGTTCACAATATTAAGCTTTTAGTATCTTTCACATGCAGATATAATAAGTAAAAAAATTTCATTATAAAATAAACGCAAGTTTATTCATTGTGAACATTCCTCATGCTCCACTATAGTTTCTTTATGCCAAAGTTATGATCTAGTGAAATCTTAAGATCAACACAGGGCTTGTTTTCCCTATAACGGTTAAAGTCATTGATGTAAATTTATTTCACTTTATTTTAAATGAATCCGGAAACAGGACACAGAATTACTGTAGTAAGAGTACATAATGAATTTTTTGTTTTCACAATTATTTAATTTATCCACTAAAAAATTAAAAACTAAGTTTTACAAAAAACAAAATAATAAATTTAAATGATGTTATATTTACATATTTAATTGTTCAGATTTAAAGTTGAAGCTACTCGTAATTTCACAGTGATAATAATAATAATATACAATGAAATTTAAATCAATAATATGTATTTTAATTAGGCATTAATTAATATCATCATTATCATAATCATTAGCATTACCATTATTGGATTTATTTAAAATAAAATTCATTTAACTACATTTATTTACAATAATATATAACAGGTATCAAATATAATGTACAATGTGATTCAAATTAATTAATTTCAATGAGTAACGGACAGATCTTTAATTCAAATATTAGATTATGTTTTATTTTAGGCATGTGATAGCTGAGCATATCCTATTTTATTTCTGAACATATTGTAAAGAAAAAGATAATAAACAAAAGAGCCTAAAATATCTATAATCTTTCATATATATATTTCAATATCAATGGCCAATGGTCAATGGCCAATGTCAGTTTCAATATCGAGTGATAATATGTCAATGACAATGTCATTGCGAATGTTCAATGTCAACGTTCAATATCAATGAACATGTCAATACCAATATGTCAATGCCAATGTCAATGTCAATATCAATGTCAATGTCAATTTCAATGTAAATGGCCAATGTAAATGACAATGTTATCAATGTCAATATCAATGCTAAGGTCTATGTCAATGTTAATTGTGTTCTCTGAACAGTTTGTGATAACTTTTATTTAAATTTTGTCTTTCAAAATCAAAAAAGATATACAGAACCATGATTTAATAGCAAATCTAAGTATGGTATTAGAAATAATCATATGCAGTGAGCAATATTTATCATGAATAAGCGATTTATATGCAACTTACATTTTGTTTGATGAGATCCGGGTGTTTTCAAACAATATGTCTAATTTTTTTTTAAACACAATTTGGCATAGGGTATTATTTATTATAGCATGTACCTTTTTCGCAATTCAGGGTGACACCACATCATATATTCAAAGTGTTACCAAATTTAAGCTGTAATATTCTACGAACTCCAATTAATAAACTTTAAAATGGTATAAGTAACATTGAAAAACACAATAAAACCTGTCATTGAAAAACCGCACCATCATCTGCATTCGAAAATAGAAAACAATGAAATAGACATCAGAGCGTAACAAAATTGGTTAAATCTGCATATGGCACAAATTGAAAAATAAACTTAAATTCAGGCCTTATAAATATAAATATATGATCAGTTACTTAGTTTGTTAATCATATATTTTTCACATTGCCGACAGATACGATACAAGCTATGCGATCACAAGTTTGAAATTGACGTGAATTCATCACTTTTTACAAAATCAAGTTTCACAATTTATATGTGACAATGACTAAAGTGAAAGTGTAACAACTTGTCAACTCTTCACCGTAAATAGCAACGAATTTAAGTTATAGCGATCACA
Organism: Penthetria funebris; assembly: GCA_027564355.1. NCBI lineage: Eukaryota > Metazoa > Arthropoda > Insecta > Diptera > Pleciidae > Penthetria > Penthetria funebris. The sequence goes on along the minus strand of JANSTX010006237.1, from coordinate 14,932 downwards.
TTAATATTTAAAATGTTTTTTAGTCCAAAAGTTGTCGTAAAAATTGATGAAATATGTAAAATTTACAAATGTGCCAGAATATCCATTTCACCAGTGGATGATTCTGTTTCAGTACAACCCGATATTGTTACAATGGTTACCAAGTCCTTTCTATTTAGTCTACTTATATTAATGTCATTAGTTGCATGTATGTTTTCTGACGATTTCTGAAATAGTCTATCAATATCCTTAATTTCGGTTGTACTATTCTCGTTAGATATTCGACCCATTTTTGTATTACCAATATCTTCTAAGGACGAAATGTTATTTAACATTTCATTATTAGGGTGTGTTATGGAATTTATTTGTTGTTGCTGTTGATGGTAAGTTCGTTGATGTTGTTGATCTAGTTGTTGATGTTGCCCATGTTCCTGCTCATGTTGTATTTGTTGGTGTAGTGATTGTTGTTGCTGTTGCTGCTGCTCTTGTTCTTGTTGTTGTTGCTGATGTTCATCTAATTGCTGTTGCTGTTGTTGTAATGATGAGATAATTGCTGTTTCTATTGATATAAATTGTCTTTCATCTTCATTTATATTGATTGTACTATTTAGTGAATCACTGGTACTCATATTATTATTATTGTTAATATTGGGTAAAGTTGGTGGACGTAACATATTGTGGCGTGCTCGATAACTTGGTGGTAAACTATATTCTGAACCTGGCCCACCATTGGTAGTATTACAGCGCACACTTAATGGAACTCTATAAAATAAAAATAAAAATAAACGAAAATATGTTAGTAATTTCGATAAATATTAAAATATTTACGTAATGATATTAGAAAACCAAAAGTAACAACCAAAGAATATGGTAACCATGTCCTTATTGCGTCAAACATAAATTTCTGGAATCACTTTAAATTCCGTCGGAATATAATCGGATGACCATGCATCTAAGCAACCTGAATAATTTGCTAATTCAGCAGTTAGTTATGGTACTAATGTTACCAACCTCTGAGTGTATGAAATATTCAAACATAGACAATGTAATGGAATAATGAATTATTCTTAAATTTACATAGTTATTGATTTTATTAGTAGCATTTTATTTGCCAGTACAAATATTTATCCTAATTTATTCAAGCTGCAAATTCTTATTCACTTACTTTGTTTTGTGTATTTTAAGATTTTTATTTGTAAAAACAAAGATAAGCGTTTTTATTCTATTAAACGAGTAGTTTAAATTTATATATACAAGTATTTTCAGACAAATTATAAACTGCAATGTGCTGTTAATCCTTTAATTTAAATGAGAAAATTCATTACCATTCCTAGTAAGGGTTGAAAAATTGTCACAAATAATTTAAATAGTTAAATGTTTAAAACAAATTAAATCTATTCGTCTGGAAGAAAATAATAAGATGACAATTTTTAAATAAATTAACTTAAATGATAGAAGAAAAAATTATGGCAATTTGCTGTTGAATGTTTTGTAAAATTCCAGGGGTTAATTCATTTAGTATTTAGCTTACACTGCCAACATAGTTGGCAGCTTTGTGAAAATCACATTTCTAAAATATTACGTATATTGATTGAGAAACCTCAACTATTTTTTTATTGTAGTTTTCATTATTGTTTTTTTACTTCTGGGTCATGTTTAAATAATTTTTGAGGATTTGTAGGTTGACGTGAATTATTGTGTTGTGCAATCACACTAAATAATTCGATTCACTAAATTCAATAGACAAAAGGACACAAATTAGTCTCTACATTTAATTCTTCTAAATCAGCCTGTTACCCATTTGATGAATTTGATATGTTTTCTTTAATTCACAATTATGCTATTCAATGTTATGTTTGAGCATATTTTCCAGAAAAATATTTAATCCTTTAATGAATTACTAATAATAATTAATATTCACGTATTCATACCTTAATAAACTTCCTGCATGAGATCGATAAGTTGGCGGTGGTGATGCACCTCTAACTACACCAGCCTGTCTGTCCCGATCCAATAGTAATAATCTAATTATGTTTAAAAAGTAAAAAAATAAAGCATTAAATTACATTTACCATATTTACTCGAATTGCTTTCAGACAATTTTTTTATAACTATATACACACCTTAGTCTATATTCCTGCATACTTGCTTGATAGGATGGGGGTGGTGGTCTATGTTGAAATTCCGGATATAATAATCCATGTTGAACTCTACCACTACAAGGTCGTCGACCACATCTACTTAAATCACCACCAGCATTCAAACCTAAACATTGTGGTGTACCGGGTGAGGTCATCCGCCATGCAGCACCACTAACAGTCACCAATATAACACCAACACCTGTGTAACAATAAAAATTTGATTTAAGCATTTTTCCATATATTTTTTTGTAAATAATTTTAGCAAAAAAAAATTATTATTTATGGATTTAAAATTTGACTATGTTTTCCATCTTTCGCCATGATATTTATGGGAAATTTTGTTATTGGTGTATATACAACGCAAGGGTACTTACATATATATGAAACATATAAGTACATTCATAAGCATAAGTTAGAACAGCAACGAGTAATACCATAAATATGCTTTGAAATATTAAAAAAAAGTCGGTCAAAACTATAATGTAACATGTAACATCTATTTGGGTTAGAATGCATACTGAATTTAAATTTATATATTAATATTTTTATGTATTTATTTACGAGTGTATATATACAAAATGGATAGGTGCACATACATTTAGCTTTACTTTCTTGTTTTGATATTCATATGGTGCTCAGCTTGGTGTTATGAAATTGAAATTGAAGATATTTTAAATTTTCATTTTAACTACAAGTATTATAAATGCATTCAAATGTTCCTATTCCTAGTTCACCGTATATACATACAACAAATCGTATACCCAAATCTGTATGTAGTCGGTCGTGAATGTATTTGGAAAATGGAAAATGGAAAACTGAAGATTTATGAATTTTCCACAGAAGTTTTTGTGAAATGCTCATGTAAGGCTTATTTGAATTTATCGCTTTTATAACAATGGTTCTTTTTTTACGTTTTTTAGTAGAATTTGCCATATTATTTTAGCTGAAAGCTGTTCTGATAAAATTTAAGTTTATCATTCTTCTTATTATTATTATTATTATTATTGAACTTTTCCTGCTATGTTGGGGATATTTTTCATCTCAGCAGCGGAACAAAAACTTATTGTTCTATGAGGATATTTTAAAATGACCATTATCCTTTTCATTTTATCAAAATATATAATTTTTAAAATAATTTACCATTCATGCACCATCATTGTGCTTAACTGAAAGTAATCAAAGACTTTAACAATATATTTCTTAACGCTCAACGCAGCTGGTATATACAATCTTATCAGTAATATAATTCCAAAGTGGACAAGGCAAGCAAAACCGTTTATTATCTCATCATTAGCATTCCAAAGTGGCATTAGAAAAAACGCCAAAAAGAATGGTGGTATTATCTCAAATAATATTTGATAAATGATGAAAATGATAGATAATAATCGAAACAATTAGACACTCAAATTTCTGAACATTATAGCTTTTTAATTGATTATTTCTAAAAATATGTGTGACTCTGCTGAAATGAGAGAAAGGAGATCCAAAAGTCCATATTGAACAAAACATTAATTGCAAAGTTTTCTGATAATAACATATTGATCATAACTGTCTTTAAACCATGGTAAACTATAACAAATCTTGTACTTACAGTTTACTTGTGAGCCTATAGATATTATGAAACATTTTGACTAATAATTCAAAGTGGAAGGAGGCACACGAATGGTGATCTCATAGCATAGAGATCGACACGAACCTATGACTACATGTACTTTGTCACAATGTGCAATATTATAGTTTTCATGTTTTTGTATTTATCTTAATTCTTTGTATGCTGAAATGAAATAAATTTTTCATCATTTTTATCATTAAAATTTCCCAATTCCTCTTTTGAATACCTCGTAAGATCTCATATTTAGTTAATCTGAACATATTTTGCCCCAACTCATGTATGTTATACTCATATTATAAGTGAAATACTGAGCTTTATGTAATATTAGACACAAAACATAAAAGCCATTAGGCCGCTTCTTGTAACATATAACTATGGCTCTATATGTACATATGTACGCTTATATATGTGGTATATTAATCAAGAGTACTGCCATATGTTTTTTTTAAAAGCCATGTACTTACACAAGAGATTGATGACCTTTTTATTAGTAATTCTTCTTTTTATTTTTTTTATTTTTTTTTTAAGAATTAAAAACACTAGTTAAATATAACTCAAAAATAGATGAAAATATAAAAAAATAAACAAGGGGTGCATATACATACAGTAATACACTTAGTAAATGCATGTCAATTTAAATTGGAAAATTTATTAAGTGAATTCAACAAATTTAATAAAATTTAATTTCAAATTTACCAATCATTAATAATGCGGCTGTAAGATGTGAACTTGGTGGTCCAGCTAAACCAGTAGCACCTAATGCTGCTCCACCTTTAAATCCACATTAAATAAAATAAAAATTATAAACTATTTTTTATGTTTGAAAAATTAAAATTAATTATATAATTTACCTAAGGCACATGCAACACCACCAAAAGCAACAACTGCAATAACAGCTCGAAGTGGTGGTCCTGCAAACCATTGACCACAACATCCTTTTCCCGATCTTTCTGACGGTGACCTAATTAAGGAAAAAATGAAAAGAAAATATTTATTGAACATTTTTTATAGAAATAATGCTTAGTATTATAGAAGATGGATGTTCTTCAATTAAATTTTAAAATTGTCTATATGATCCTATATTCAATCATCATCATTATTATGATGATAACAATAATGTCCAAAGAAGATGTTAAATTTTCCTAAATTCTTTAAAATTGTGGTGAGTCTAGAGTCTGCAGGATGGATAGATAAAACATTACACTTGCAACGGAAGCAACGAAAGTGCTGCTCAGTCGGACCAAGAGTCATCGATCGTGTTTAGCGTACGGTTTTCTTTCAATGCTCTGCTCAAATGGATGAATTGTACATTATAGGGAACCCTTGTCATTATTTCGGTACGTTGGAGCAGTTCATAATAATTAATGCTAGCTGGATCCTCAAAAATGCAGAGCATGAGCTTAAAAACATTTATGTATCGGTTGTATATGACTTTTTGTCTCGGATAGTTGTAGTAAATTTTCATCGATACGCTATGACATAAAAATTTCTTTGCTTTTAAATAATTTCCATTGCTTTGAGGCGTATTGAAATGAATTATTGTGTCGCTTCCAATGTTTTTAAAAATTCTTCTTACGTTTCACATGAGTATTGATTTTATACTGCTTTCCTTTACATTACATAAGTTAAGTTTTGTGTCAAAATCACCACTTTTGAACGATTGTATTAACCAGTATTCATAAGTTGAAAATGAAGGAGAACATGATTTCAGTTTCACACAGCAAAAGATGACATTAAACTGCTTTTGAATTTTCAAATGGAGGCAGAATAGTAAAGCTTTCAGTACATTGCGTTTATTTTACAAAAAAATGGACATATTCATTTAAATCTCCGAATATACCGAATTTTAAATGACACATACTGAAAACTAAAGCATAATTATGACACTTTAACATAAATGTGGTTTAAATATGATTTCTGTTGAATATCTTTTAATACTTGATTGTACAGCTGATAGTATTTCAATTGACATTTTATATTGTATATTGGAAACGATATATAGTTGCATTTGTAATGCCTGGTTTAGGATAAAAACTATGATATACTTTCACAATGAACAGAACTACAACAAACTCACTAACCCCAGTTTGATAATAAACTTGGTGTTTCAACTAAATCTCGAATCCCATTTTTTAAACAAAGAACGTTTGCTTGAATTGGGTAAGGATAACGTTGTGCGATGTGACAATACAGATGCTTATATGATGTCGATGATGCAACTGTTTACAGAAACAATTAAGAAAATTAATAATGTATATAGATTTAATGTACACATCACTAATCTAATAGTTACCCATTAAGTCAATTCAGGTATAGATGTTATGTAAGCGTCCTTGGTCTAATATTGCTCTAGTGACCGATACGGGCAACCTTGTGAAATATGTCTTTATATTATATTTTATTTCCAAAAGTTGAAATAATAAAATTGTAATTAATTTTACAATATCATTGACTATTAAATGTAATTTTCAATGATTTCCATAAAATTATATGAAATTGAATTTGTAACGCACGTACTGAAAACACTTAATTTCCATTAAAATATTAAGTATTTTTTGTATTTAAATGAATTCATTTATAATATTAAAAACATATGCAAAATTGGATAGAATTTTTTTTTTTTGCAAAATTCGTAATTAAATGTATAAATAAAATAGGGAAAAAAAAGTTAAGTCAAAAGGAAAAATATTCAATTCATTTAACAAAATTATTCATTTAAATTAATTTTGTTTATTTTTTTTTATTATTTATAATTTATCATAAAAAAGTAACTATTGCATAATTGCTTTTGTCATTAATTACTCAACCATAAAATGATATTTCCCTATTTTAATTTCCTTGTTTGTTTGAACATCAGAAAAATTAATGATCGCATTTTTACCACCAATATTGTACGTTCAACAGCAGACGATAACATTTATATATATATACCTACTAAATATGGGTAGTGAACGGATATTACTTTATAGCTAATCAAATAGCGAAAAACGCTATAAACACATTCTGAATAAATTTAAAAAGCTTAATAAAAAAAGTCTCACATATAAAGCATAAATTACTTAACAGCATCTAGGGAAGCTCATTGAACTAAACTGCAACTGACAATGCAACAATATCCAAATTTTTCTTGGTAAGAGTAGGACTTTTAGAACCTCAGCTTTGCGATCCTTGGATCAAGTGTACTATTATCAAACTATATACTTAATTAACCGAATCCGCTGTTTACCTAAACACCCTCAGGTATTCACGGCATAATAAGTTACGAATGAGTTCTTGTTCTGTGAACATATTACCAAATTTACTTAATAAAATATTCTGGTAAAACACAATACCAAATGGGAATTTGTAGACATGGATGTAAATCTTAACGTGGGGATGAACAGTATCGTTAAAAGAAGAAAGTGGAATTTGAACACTTGTACACTGAGGCGACAAATATTGATAACAACGTGATGAAGGACCATCAATAAGTAATCAAATAAATCAGTGCTATAGTGAAGATGCTGTTCAGTGATCGATCGTTTATAATAGTGGCTTTAATTTAGGATCTTGCGATGTTTTCAACTAAAAATATGTTTTGTTGCTGATTAATTGACGTTGTTGTTGATGAAGATACTTCTAATTTGATTACTTTAAAAAACGGGTTGAATGTACTTAGAGTAAGTTATTGTAGTAAAGTTTTTTTTTTAAATTTCGTATTCAAAGTGCTAATGATATTAGACATTAGACTCATGTTATAGAAGGAAAATGTTTACTTAACATAGAATATGGGATATTCAAATCGTCCTTGTACACATACATTTTTTTTAAAGTTTATACGTGCACTGCAGTAAAGTACATATTCTGTTTACAAATTCTTTAAAGAAATTTTCACTTTGTGCATATTATAAATATCATGTCAACATCGTAAAACATGTAATATGTAATTTCTAATATAGACGACTTCTTCATTATCAACTCTATAAACTTGAAATATATTTGTAATTCTGTGTCACGGTCACATACTTTATGACTTCATGTTTTACTTTATTTATTTATGTTACATATTTATTCTATAATATAAAACATAAACCATACTTGGTGCTTATGCTTGTGCTTACTTCCATTTATACAATTTCAAGGATTTAACATTACTCAGTTTTGTCATGTCTATATCCTTGTGAGGTTGTTCTAATTGAATAAACAATTCAAAGGTTCTTCTTCAATAATATGATTCTTCAATTAAATTCCTCTTGTATAGAGACTCTTTCCATCTATTTGTACTATTACGAGTATATATGATAGTATACTCGTATATATATGAGTACTTGCACTAATAATACACTAAGTTAAAGGTAATATAATACATAAGATGACTGTATGGTACACATATGTACGTATGTTGATGATATGAAGAAGATACATTAATATTTGCATATAATGTTGCGAAAATTATATTTACCATATAGACACAACAACATTTCAGTTAAAACAATGGACAATTGAAATGCACATTATATAACCATATTGAACCGAAAATGCAAATACACTTTTGGCAGATGTTGCAAATTTCTATTGTTTGCATAATATACACGAAATAATGTAAAATCATATATAAACAAATAGTCATTTATATGCAAAGTGTTTAACTTACCAAAATTTTTACTGAAAATGCTACTCGTTATATTCTGTTTTATAATGTTCTTGTTTTAAAAATTTTTCGTGTATGTTTCGAGCAAATAAAACTATATCCAAGTCAAAGTTATATATTCAAATGAGTATGAGTATAACAGGAAGGAAAGTGGAAATGTTATTGATTTTTCTATTAAGGAGGTAACACTACCTTTTCTGTTATGATAATATCTCTCGTTAATGACCATTCTTCGTTGTTGTTAAACATACAAAAAATGTGTACCTAACCGGGTTGTCACCAATCAAAATTATCCTTATCATCATCATTAGTTATAGCATAAACCGTTAACGAACAACTGCCATTGTTCATGATCTATACGGTTATTCATCAATTCTAAAAATCGCCTGTAGATCTGCCAATATCCATGCAACTGTACATTTTTTGAAATTTGCGGCGAGTGTTAAAAGTATGCTAGAAAGTATTTTGAAACTCTAGTAGATTGTTTAGTTTCAGAGTATATCAATTATTTGTTTTACCCAGAAGTAGAATAAGTGCCGCATTTTATATTTTTTGTAATTTATTACCGGAAACCACATAAGTATTACCATGGTATTATCACATAAAAAATATGGTAAGTATTACAAACGTTAAAATAACATCGTAATATTAAACGAAATTATGGTGTTAAAACCTTTAAGGCGAGCAGGAATGTCAGAAAGTATCTAGAAATATCAAAAAAATGTGTTTATATATTTAGTCTCAGAACAGAAATGTTTCGATTTTACAGTAATAAACATAATAAATGCAACCCTAAATACTTTTCGTAATTAATTATCAGAGACCACATAATTATTAGCATTAGACAACTTACGCTGCTTTGTGGTGACAGTATAAAAAAAAAAATTTGTAAATTCATTATCAGGCGATCTGGAATATTAGAAAGTTTATTAAGTTATTTACATATATTTGAGAAAGCTTAACTGAAGTATTGACTGAATGTGAATTCTAAATTGCATCAATTCTGCATTGGTCCACATTGGTAAAGAAATAATATACTATTTCTATTGATAAGCTGAGGATTATAATCAACAAAAGGATTCATCATTTCAATATTGTCCTCTAATCCTTTACAATCATACTAATTTAATTAAATTTTATCATTTAATTCGAAGACCTATTCACAAATAATTTTCTTTAATGATTATTTCTTGACCCCCAAAACTATCCAAAGTTAATGGTTATTGTTCGAGGGCTTGAAAAATTCTACCCTCATTACGATCCTATAATTACGGGTAGAACACATACACAATTTTAAAATTTACATAATTTAAATAAGTTTACACCACAAAGATATGTTTAATAGAATTATGTAATTTAAACTAATGGCTTCAAGTTATAGTTTGGTTTATCCAAACCATTTACTTAGTATAATATTTAAATTTAAAATAAAATAATTGTTAAATATTAAATATTTAAATAAGCAGCAGAACTCTAAGATTTTCATATCTTCTGCTTTTCAAGTACTGCAAGTATTTGCTTATATGATTTTATATTTAAACAATGATGGTTAGATTTATGGTATACCTACTCATTTATTTAGAGGGAAGTTCATAGTTCATTATTCATAAGAAAATGAAAATTTGACTTTTCCCTGAGATGAATGAATTATATATTCTGGAAACTAAAGAGTTCACCCCATTTTGTTATCTAATATTAGAACATTATAATTTTATTGGTAAATTAAAGTCCCCGAAATTATCGCTTTTCACAATTGATTGTCTACAAATTGATGTGATATGTGAAAAAGGTTGACTAATATAATAATGTATATAGTATTTATCAAGCATTAAATTAATGGCCTAGGAATACGTCGTTTTTAAAGTATATCAAGTTATTGATTAATTAGATTTAAAAAATCATATTCATCTTGAATTTTTAAAGAATTATAGAATTGCCTCTAAGCTCCCGTGTCGAAGTAGAAGGTTAAGATGATGCTGAATCATTATAATCATATCAGTTTGTTTATGCAATTAAAGAATGTCACATCAGGTTAAGATGATTATGTGACGTTCTTTATACCACAAAAGTACATTGGACGGCATTAATATTGACGAACCCGCAAGTGGAAACTAAACTGCACCAGCTTCATTGTTTTAAGAATGGTTTCAACATTCAAAATTCAAAGTTGTGTTCCGTTTACGTAAACCGCACCATAATAGCACATGTCATTTTAGCTGATTTTAATTTTTTGTTGGTAATTTACAACTCTATTCCAAATGATCACATTGTCGAGGGTACAGTAAGCAGTAATTCAATGTATTTCAGAAAGTATATTTAAAAAAAATTCCCAGACATTTATTTAAGAGTTTTCTTACCATACGACAAATTTATACTAATAAGAAAAATCAAAGCAACTTTCTATAGTTTTATCTGTAATTAGGAAAATTGCTGCTACTATGCTACGTATAGTGTAATAATAACAAGATTTTCACTTTGTGAAATTAAATTTTCTGAAAACTTTTTGCTAATGTATTTCTTTCGAAATGATAGCAAAAAATCTATACAGAAGAGATGATATACTGTACAACTGCTATAATACACAAAAATAAATTCTAGAAATTAGAAAATTTAATTTATTTGATGTTTAGTTACTATAAATACGATTGCTAGTATGTATTTTATACTCATATATAACCACAGATCGTATACTGAAAAATCTTTAGTTTAACGGAATGTTCATCTCATTTATTCATTTAAAGAAGACTTTGTGAACAGACAAGTTTATTATACTCGTATTATGGATAAACTGAATATCTGTACTGGAGTTATAACTTGTATTTTGTAAGCGTAGGGTTCTAATGGTACCTATAACGTTTTGTATAGTCGAATAAACTAATACATTGAGATTAAACTTTGAAAATTGAAATTCTTAACAAATTTTCACATTAGATGCCTCTATTGAATGAATATCTTCAGTTCTTGTTGATTGAGAAACTTAGTTCTTGTAATTACATCTCGTTTATGGTTGATATTCATTAATGAAATACCATATTCAATTTATAGAATATCGATTGAAAAGAATTATTTCACTATTTTATGCAATGAGAAAAGATTGTTGAATTTTTCAGTTGGGTTTTTGAACGGTTGTCAAAAGCAAAAATTCAAATAAAAGAAAGAACATACAGAGTTTGTCATAGATTAAAATTACTTAATATTTATTTTAAACACTTGTTTTGGAGGTATTTCAATTGGAGTGGGAAAAGTGATACAAAAATTGGTTCCAAAGCATGGGAAAGTGTATTAATCCTCATGGAGAATATTATGAAAAACAATAATACCAATTTCGATGATAAATATTGGTGTTTTCATTATTAGGCCGGAAATTTAGAAGTAACAATAAATTAACGTTTCGCTTTTAAATGCCTCAGATATAACTAGTTTTAAATAAATGATTAATAGGAAACATTTATTTAAAAAAACAAATTTTGTGTCCCAACAAATTAATTATTAAAAACTGACTATTCTCTGTCACAGCTCTTCAAAATATCATTTTTGTTGCCACTAAATCACCTTAACCCACTTTGCGGAAAGATGAAGTCTTACGAATGAAATTTATAAAAAAATAAAGAAGTCTATGATAATAATTAATTTACCATGTACTCGTTAAATAAAGGGATATTTTAAATTATTTCAATAATTCTTTTAAAACATTCTAAAATTTTTATGGTTTTCTATTTTTAAACATTCTTCACGTACGTTGTTGAAAAATGCATAAAGTTCTACCATCGGTCACGGTGTCTTGTTTGCTCAAGACCATAACAATAGAAATTATTTATACTCGCGTACTTCTTTACAGCTGGCAAAAGAATTAAAATAAATTATGGTGAAAAAAATACATATATCAGGGCACAAGGAATTATGGTCTTTAAGCACACAATTCAAAATTCCATAATTATATGAATGAATGCAGGAATTAACAAAAAATATAATTAATAATTCACAACGAAAAATATAAATCATATAATAGAGGATAGATACTCATTTTATTTTAACATATAATTATAAGCAATGGACAGACACCCGTTAGGACAGCCACGTGCTACGCGATTATTAACTTTTTTATGGTTGAAGTAACATCAAACAAATCGTGTGGCTGCTATTCTCATCATTTAACCAATCCATTTGGCTAACAATCGACATCGGGGTATACATTACAAATACTGAGCAAACATTGTGTCATTCTACCCTTATTTAAAAATATTGATAAAATTCGCTATTTCATTTTTTGTCCCCCAATTGGAGTATAGTATATATACCATTTAATCATTTTGTTGCTATATACTCATGGGAAATAAATTTTAATTGTAATTAAATATTATGAAATGCATTGTTCACAAAATATATGCTAATGAGAAATTATTACATAGATTTATCATGTATATTTGAAATTCAGGATTAAAAATGTAAATAAGAAAGGACGCAAAGGGAAAATAACTCATCAAATATACTATATCAGAATATTGTGTTGTAGGAATAGAGAGATTTTGATAAAATCATTTAAATTAAATTGTACAGAATAATGGGATTTTTTTTTTCATAAAATGCAGCTCCACTTGAATATCTAATTTTATTGGTATGACCAGTGGAGTGATTGACTAACGATCATCTTTAATTCCCAAGTGTCCAATGCATCTGAATGATTGATATCTTTTGAAATCTTTGCTATATTAATTTTATCTTTTTTTCGCACCTGAAGAAAATTTGAACAACAATCAATTGATTGCACAGACAAATTGCAAGAATTTATTGTAATATTAACTACCTTTGCCTACATTAACAAAGACAAATTTCTACTCAAATTAATTGATTTCAGTTAATCGTATATATCACATGGCTATACTTAAAGAACTGTACTAAAATCTGCAAGAATAATATTACTACATACCAGTGTCGCCTTATTACTTCGTGTTGCCCTCAGGCAAACTACATTTTTCTTCAAAATGTTGCCCTCGAAGTAGAAAAACTATATATTTATATATTATGCAAAAATACCAAACATAACACACATATTTTGTGCTGGCTCCTCCAGTGGTTTTATCGTCGTCAGAACTGAGGTCAAATGCATCAGAAAATACAAATGTTTCCGATACTGGATCTAGTCAACAAAACGATGAAACGATTAAAGATGTTCCAGTATATGCTATTTATCAAACGGATGTTTCTGAGTTCGATCCAATGTAACTGACGAGCGATCGTTTTCCAAACTAAAGTACATTAAAAACTATTTAAGAAATAGCATGACCGATGGTAAATTGAATGCGTTGTTTCTAATTTGTATTGAACGACGCGTATTAGAAACAATTAGTTTTGATGATGTCATTGACACTTTTATTGCAGCAAATATTAGACGTAAGAACATAGAGAAATCAGAAAATAATTGATTTTATGTTTGTATTTGTATCATTTGTATATGAGATAAAATCGTTATTAATAATTTGATAGTTCCAAATAAAAGCTTTCGTACAAAAGTCTCTGTGATTAATTTTTTAAAATTTTTCTTAATTGGGTGAAATTGTGTTGCCCTTCCAGTCGTGACATACTATAGATTAGTTATATAGGAACCAGTATATTCTGACTTACGTAATTATTTCTAAATGTGTAATACGTACTACCAGTTACTTGCTATTATGATAAATTAGTGAATTCATAAATCAAATTGAAAGATTGATGGTATTGCAGAAAAAGTTTAGTTTTTATTATATCAACAATTTGGATTAATATTTTATGTTGCTTTAGTGAAGTATATATAAAAATGGAAAAGTTTTTAATTATTTAAAGTGCGTGTATAATTATATAATAATAATAAATTATATATTATATGATAGAAATTCATTAATATATAGAATGATATATTCAAATTATGTATTATTCATTATGATATTATCAAATAAATGTCAAAAATTTCCCATTCCATACAAAAACTAAATGCTTGTCAACCAAGAAAACCATTTGTATAAATTAATATCAAATTTCAGTCAAGCTTTTATAGCTATTTTGATAAAATTTGATGAGGAACAGTTTAATAAATCATATCTGTCCCAATTTTATTTAAAATGTAATATATAAATTTCATTTTAACATGTTATGTGAAATGCGAAATGTTATTAATGTTCATAATTACATACTCGCTTATTTACAGAACAGTAACTACACGTAAAAAGACATAGTATATTCAAATTATTATACATGTAACAATATAAAATTATTATATGTAATTCAAATTTATCATACAAATTTCATATATCCGTGTATTGTAAAATAAGGAAATAATCAAAATGAAAAGTGAAGAAACTTTGTGGAATGAATTAGACAAACGACTTTGATAAATTGATAATTATATAATCCTGTTGTCAACAACTTCTAACCACCAATCGACAATATCTTAGTCAAATTATATACTTCTTTTTAAGATGTCATTATCGTTCATGACGTTTGGTTAGGTTTGTTTGCATCCCAGCTAAATGAAGAATTTATGTCCACACTAAATGTATGCGTTAAAACTAAATGTACTTATGTGTATTGGCTAAG
>JANSTX010006226.1:0-20396 GCA_027564355.1 Penthetria funebris | reverse complement strand
TGTCATATGGAGGTCTTTTTTATTATCTCTGAATTTTTCAATCACTATACGAAGTGTTTGTATAGCATCAGTTGTTGTTTTGCCTTTCACGAATCCTAACTGGTTTTCAGAAATATTAATTAGATCACGGAGTCTTGTGTCCAAAATTCTTTCCCATAAATATTGTGTGTGATGTAAGTTTGATTCCTCTGTAGTTGGAGCAATGGTGTATATTTTATAAAATGGTAAGAGATAGCTTCGTTAACAATAAATGAATAATAAATAAATAATTTCCTTTCTCTCCTCTTTTGTATTTGGCTTTTGTTTTTTTTTTTGTTTTTACTGCCGGCGGCCGCTTAACGCAAATTCAGTAACCCAACTCACTAGGGCTTGAGATACCAAGGTTATTCAATATGAACAATTTTCACCATTATCATTTTCACAAAATGCTGACTAATCCTGTGGTAATTTTCATTGGCTCCAGATTTAAAGAGACCCTCCAATCACGGCCTGGGTGCCTTTTTACGTCAATGCCCAGGACAATCTTCAATATTAAAACCATTAATTTTAAAACATCGAAACCAATCTCTGGATTTTGATTCCCTTAGAGCATGGTCGCCGTAAGTGTCTTCAATAATTAAATATACTTCGGCTGTACATTTTTTTTTTTGTAAAAACGAAATACGAAGATAACAACATCTGTTGGGTAGCAGCGAGAACTTAATTTTTTAAAATTAAATTACTAAATTATTAAAAATTATGTTGCAATATGTAGAAATAATGTTTTTAGTAACATATTACTGTTACAACACATATATTTCGAAGTGACACATCAAGATACAAATGGATATGAATATTTATGGATGGAATTAAACCCTTAGATCTCAAAATAATACCATTTACAAAATAATAAATCATTGCATACGATGTGCGATATAGCGAGCTTTCTTTGCAGATTTAAATAACTTTTAATGAGAATTCTTATGCCAATTCATGGGATAGGGCATCCCACCCACATGATTTGTCATCCGTTTAAAATTATTTAATATACTCGTGTAATGTCAAATAAATTACAATATTCAATGTAATATACGTATTTTGTATATGTTACTTACTTATCTTTACAATATTATGCATTTTTCATAATCCAATATGTTACCAGATATTTTTAGAAAATACTTTGCCACCTCACTTAAAACGCAAGAGTGTCCTTTATCTTTTATATTGAGTATATTCTGTTTATTTCTATTATATAATGTCTATACATATTGTGTATATACGCATTAAGTGGATATTCCCTTGAGATAAAAAATATCATATATTTCATAGAACAAAAAGGATATATAGATAACAAACAGCATTATGTTATGGAATAGAAAATATAGATGAATATCTACAACTATACACATATCTATTATATCCTTTTTATATGATATTAGCATTGAAATACCCTGACGATTGTTTTTAAGGGTAAATTTGAAGAATTAAAGTGTTTATATAGAAAGTTTTAGTAGTATCATCAAAAGCTTTTATTAATAGTTTTCCAAGTAAATATGTGTTCTTATCCAAAAGTTGGTAAAAAATAAATAAAGGCAGGCACTTTAGTTAATGAATTAATTTAAATGGTAATTTTAATATCGTATTTACATGCGATTATTTTGCATATTATTGAGTCTTACACAAATTAATAAACTCCTTTCATAATGTCCACCCTTGTATCCACCTAACGTTTTAAATTTTTATTACATATTTTTGGGGTTTATTTGACTTTTAGAACTCAACATCTACAAAAGCTGTAGTTTATTATACTTTTTTACTTTAAGTCAATTTTTATCAAGTCTGTTTTTAACTTAACTATTCTTCCTTACTATCTTGATATTTTTAACATATTTTAAAATTGTTTATGTTCATATTATCTTAAGAAGTTCAAATATCTGCTCAATTCCTTAAAATGGTATCCACAAATCGTTCAATAAATGTATATTACAATGTGAGATTCAGTGTATGCTGGACTAAAATGACGTCGAAGAATTATTCTTAGCTATTTATAAGATTAATGTCTTTTTAGAAAGTATAAACACTCATGACAAATATACTAATAGCATCATAGTTTTTTTTCTTACTCATCCATTTTATTATGGTAATGTTAATATATACCAAAGAGTATAAATTGCAAAAATAATGACTTTAGAAACAATTGTAATTTTTCCTTCAATATCTTAACCGTTACGCCTCAAGTATAGGGCGACATATGATGTTAATTTGTCGTTTCTAACATACACATGTAGAACATTAGAAATTAAATGAATATAATAAAAATTTGTCAATTGGAAAATATAGGATCAATTACAATTATCTGGTTATACATTTGGCTATTTCAGTAGAGTAAATAAAGTACTAGTGATATTTAATGTGACTTTACCAGTCTGTGTAATGGTGGACATTTTTGTTCAAAAAAAAAAAACTCCTTTGCTTTATCTAGTCGTTGTATCATAATTGTAAAAATCTACACATCTCGGGAACTTTTAAAACTACAGCTTTGCTCTCTAGCATCCGGGCCTTTAAAAATAAGTAAAAACAAATACATTTTCGGAAAATTTATTATAAATATGATCAAATTCAAGCAATTTCTTTCATATGAGTCAATATGTTTGAAGGTCTGCTTGTGTTTCTGAATAGGTTGGGTAAGAATTAGTTTTCGCAAATGAAAAAAATAAATTTTATTTAGTCAATTGAAAGACACTGTCCTGGAATTCATACATGTTGAATTATATAGCAGAAAATGCAGAAATTTGATCAAATTAATTTCAGAGTTCTTCACACATGACTCTTCTTTCAAATTTAATTTCTAATGATTTTCTAATTTTTTACGTATTATCAACTATGGATTAGTGTCCTGTTGTCTGAGAATATTTTCGACCTCTAAATAAATTGAATGCCAATTCAATCTGTTTGAAATTCAACTTGTGTTTCTCGATAGATTGAGTAAGATTTAGTTTAATATTCAGTCAATTGTAGTGCACGATCATCAACACTGATTAAAAAAGAAAACAAAAATATTTTCGATCATTAATCACTACGACAGAAATATGCTAAAGAGATGACACACACGTTTCTTTCGTTCTTTCACACAAAGCTTATATCAGCATTTACAAGATATTGTAAATTTTATTCAATAAAATGAACTTTTGATGATCATGATCTTCTGATACAAAAATTATGTATGAACTATACAAGAGTACTATAGAGTGGTGAATATGCGTTTACCGAAGAATTTCTTTGCTTTGGCTACCATTATGTGGTTTGTATAAGGAAAATATAAGTGCTAAAATATATTTTTTGAAAAAATTTTGAAAAAATTCAAATATATCATCAACAGTTCAGAATCGCAACTGTATTCGGAGGAAATCTGATGTGAGTGCCAGTGCAATAACTAGAGGTTCTTATCCATTCAATTCCAAATAGGATTAAAGAAAAATATTTTTAAATTTTAATTTTTTATTATTAAAAACTGATTGCAATTTAAAAAATTCGGATTTATAATAAGTGCATCCGATTTCAAATTAAATAACTCTGTCTAAACAGTACATTTCAATTTTGTGGGAAAACTCTTATTTCACTTTTGTGCAGTTTGTAAAATGAAATTTGAGTTTTTTTAGATTATGTTAAGCAAATGAAATTTGAAGTTTATGCATATTTTTGCGAAGGTAAAAATTGTATGGGAAAATTCAATATCTAAAAAAATAAATGAAATTTGAGGTTTATGCATATTTTTGGATTTGTTTTTGCTATGATAAAACTGTATAATATGATCTAATTAGCAATCCTCAGCACTTTATTAAAAGTGCATCAATTTTTATTTTCGTTTCTATTGTTAAAATTAGCAGTATGCTAAAAACAGATGTATTAAATACACTGGTACCTTTTATTCTTTAACACAAAGTTTCTTAAAGCGTTCACAAAATATAGCAAATTTTATTTATAAAATTAATTTCTGGTAATAATGTACTTCTTATAAAGAAATTCTAAATTGTCTAAAATACAATAGTGCATATAACTTTACCAGTCTGTGTAGTGGCGGTAAATTTTTGTGTTCACAAAAAAAATTGTTGGTTTATACCAGGAAAACATAAACGCACATACTTCGTGGATCGTGACATACTAAGTTCTTCGATTCTATTTCTCTATCTCGAATCGTTTACGAAAAATTGCAATTTTTGTTGGTTCATTTCATGGGATTTTGGTCTTTTATCAGGACATCATAATGTTCAGAAGGTGTATTTTATTTAAAATGCAAATATCTCCGAAACGGTTATAGATAGAGTTTTCATGTCTAAGAATGAAATATGTAGAAAGTCGTTGTGCATCGTTGTGCTATTAAAAGCGATGTTAACATCCTCGTAATAGCATGAATTTTTCCGTTTTTAAAGGTTAATTGTTGAAGCAGAATAATTGTGTGTGTAAAATGTAGTATGCATTTCTACGTATTTTACCGTTTATAGCATTTCTCTATGTCCAACCGTTTAACAGAAATTGCAAAATTTTACTTTTGATGCAAAACGGTCGGTACATTTCTTTGGTTTGTGGCTTTGTATCAGGACATAACAATTTTTAGGTGATGTATTTTATTTAAAATTCAAATATCTCGGAAACGGTTTTAGACAGAGTTTTCGTGTCTGAGAATAAAGTATGTAGAAAGTCGGTGCGCATCTTTTGCAATTAAAAGCGATGTTGATATCCTAATTAAAAACTATGCAAAATTAAGTTGTTGAAAATTTTATTAATTTTTTAAATTTTGTATTAACTGACAAATTTTTAAATTAATTCTTTTTAACATCCGTCCCAAATAGTATTTAGAAATGATTTTTAATATGTACCTAAACATTCTTTTTCTTAATCAATTTTAAAATATTTTTTTCATTTAAGTGTAATTTATAAAATAATTTGCAATCTAACATTGCTAAATAAAGAGTTTTGTCAATTTTGACAAGCTCACCTTGAATTCTTAAGTTTTATATTTTAATCTATACTTTCGGTTCAAATGATATGTTAAAAACTAGAGGCTGAAACTGGAATGTCAATCCATTATGAATTGTTTAATAACGCACTTTTCACAAATACGTGACTAAGTGAAGAAAAAGTAATAGAAAATGTATTATTATTAATTTACATCTAATGGTTTCGCAAAGCTGAGTTTAAGTTCAGCTACAGTTGGAATTTTATTAATTATGAAAAACCCGTAAATTATCTAATTTTCTATTAATTATTTTAAAAAAAATTATCATTTGCGAATTTAAATCAATTTAAGTTTTTTTTAAACTAAGTTTCGTCTATTGAAATTTACTATTTATTCACCAGATATAGGGTTTCTAACGTATTTACAATATTAACCGCAAGGTAGATAAAATATTTTACAAGGGATCCATTTCGTGTAGGATACCATAAGGTACCCAGTATATTTACTATAATAACCGCAAGGTAGATAAAATATTTTACAAGAAAACCATTCTTTGAATTGGACTCCTTACAATTCGAAAATAAAACCTCTGATATTAATTTTATAATTTGATGCACATACAGTTAGCATTTATTATCTTATTAGGACGAAATTATACAATAACATTATTGATGTACATAAATTGTAATAAATCATTTGAGATAAATGGATTCTGTCAATTTTCAATATTTTATTGAAAAATGTATTTGGTGTATTATACTTTGAACATAACGTAACGTATTATAATACCCGTATTTTGCTGAAAGCAATTTGTATCTACATATTTGCCTTTGCTGATATTATGAACGGTATGTAAAGTTACAGATATATTTTTGATTTGAAAATGTTTCTCTCCTGTACGTATAGTTACTAATATCTACCACACAGTGGTATATTTATATTAGTATAAATTTCTGGAAGCACAGGAAACATATATAAATTTATATATTATGGAAAAGTTCCTGAGTAAACGTAGATAAAAAAAAAAAAAAAAGGCAAAAGAAAGTCAATTTTGCAATTTCATATTAAAATTACAATATCAATAAGAAATTCACTATGAGTATTAAATAATATTGGCAATGACTGTTAAACTATTTCTATGTAATTCAATTTGACAGGAGGAGACACATTTAATCGCAAACTCCAATCGTTCAAAAATTAATATATAATGGGGTACCCAATATGTAATAAATTTCGAAAATGTTTACAGTATCTAACAATAGTACCTTCACGTCAATCCGTCACATGTACTATTAGAATTAAATGAAGGTTCATCGCCGTATCATTTCAGACCGACGGATTCATTTATTACACAGACGTATTCACTAAAGTACGTTCTTTTCAAAATCAAATTGCGATAGCAGACACAAATTTCGTTATCTTTAAATCGAACGGTTCAATTCAATTCAAAAATCCTTTATTAAGTAATTTACAATTACATACAAAAAAAAATACATTTATGTTAATTAACAAATTACAGATGACAAACGCATTTTGCCCACAATGCTTACAATGCATATAGTGTTTTCTTTTATTTTTTTTTTATTATTTATGGAGGGGATAAACTACCTTGAGCAGGTGGAATTTGGATTATGATTTCTACTGGGAAAACGGATTGGTAAAACCAGTATATAGTGACTCTATCAGTTCTTTCGATACCCGCAGCACGATAAATTCTTCGGTTATGTCTATATTCACCCCTAGGCCTTCTGGCACATGTTAATAATCGAAGAACTTTGCGCTCCAGAATTCAAATTCTTTCCATTTGATGTGAGGATATCATGGACCAGGACGCAAATGCATATGTCATTAATGGACGAATTAGTTGTTTGTAGCAAAGTATTTCTATCTTCTTATCGAGTTAACTTGTTTTTTTTTAGGATTGGGGCCATTGTTTGCAGTGATCCGAAAATCTTCCTTGAATCGAACGGTTAGACCCAATATAATTTTATGCGGTTCAGTATTTACCTTAAACATAACCTGCAATTTGAAGATAAGCAGGAACTATTGTTCCTGCTTATCAATAGTATTATAATTTCACTTTTAATTTATCTAATGATAAACAAACTTTAAATCATATTTCAGTAAGATTTAAAAATTTTGCATTCAAATCTTGATTCAATTGTAAAATATAAGCAGATTTTGGATTCGATTTAGAGCGGTCAAAATTGACATCTGATATTTTTCGTGAACAGTTTCATATATGGAAATATGATAATATGAAGGAAATAAATATGAAGAAAATAAATACACTAATAATCACATATATAAGCTACGTAACAGAAAATTATAATTTCAAGAGAGAAAAAGGGAACCCGCTTAAATTAATCCAATTTATCTTACAGCTTCTCAAAAGTAGCACGAAGATCTTTTTCGGTAAATGTATACTAATATTTATGTAACTGTCTAGTACATAACCAGCATAAATTCAGTAAAATAATTTTCGGAGCAACGTCAGTATTATCCGAAAATTGACACTGCACGCGGGTGCATAAAATGTCCCAGCGTTGTTAAATCCCGATTTTTACTATGCATGCAACATTGAATGTATAAATCAAATCAACTATAAATTAAGATCTTCAAACTGAAAATAATGAATCAGTTATAGTTGTATGGTTCTGTATCTAAATATTATAGTAGTGTAGTACATAAATTAGCATAGCTACTTAAATTTTTGGTGCGACATTTCATCTATAGTTGACATACATTGACAAAATATACAATATTTTTGGTCTCGAGATTCCATGGGCCCATACGTCCAATGGAAGATGAATTAAGTAACCACACGTCATGTGTAATACTAAAATACTTGCGGTATTATTTGCTCATTCCAGAATTTAAATGTCTAAGTATTTGCCTATATTTCTATTCCGTGAAACTAATTATAGTAATTTTAAAAACCATTAGAATATTATTTCTTGTACATATTAATAAGTTCAAATTACATTAGTATTTTCATAAGAATAAATTTGTAAGTAATTTTCAATTAAATAATTGAATGGCATAATAATCAAGAATTAACTTTTGGAAGTTTTAATTAATTTCCTATTTATATATTCGATAACATTACAGTTCACAACGATAATTTCTAAATATGAATAAATTACCCATTTATATATAATACGAATATAATCAATATATAGATTTTCAATTGGGAATAGAAGCTATATGAAATTAATCCTAATATCACATTTAATAAAAAAAGGAATACGTAAATACATTATGCATAAATTACAGTGTATTAATTGTCCAATAAAGCAAAAAATTATGATTCGAAAATTATTTTCTATTTTTAGTTATCAATAGAAAATGTTTATTCGATGGTCTAGTAAAATTAGAAAATTTCTAACTATTCCTTAAGATATCTCAACAATATCACTATTATTCAATAGTAAATAAAAATAGTAATTGCTACTCAAGAAAAGGATTCATAATCTAATTCACCTAAATTTAGTAAGATAACAATTAGTTTAAAATCGCCGAATGTCTTAGAAACTGAACTGTAAACTGTAAAGAATTTTAAAACAAATATTACGGAATTCCTGCGTCTCCCCTAAAAATGAACTTAAGTGTCAAACAACAGCAATGTGCCTGTGAAAAGTAAGATTTTCTACACACATTCGTTCTAACAGTCTCCACGAGTTAATATATAAATTAATTTATTTATTTTTTTTTTTTTTTGGAAACATTCATTAAAGATATTTCATAATATCACCTGGAACACTTTTATAAGTTATTATATAAATTTCAATATAAAAAACCTATTTACTCATATATCTTTCATATACATTCCATAGGTTTTCCGTTTATATTATAGATTAAATAATATTTTTTGGGCCACATATGTTAAAAGATCCTTTAATACAAAGCATATTTTTCAATATTTCATAGTAAAAAGGAAGAAGGAAAGAAGGAGTATTAAGAGAGATATTATATAATGGAAAACATTGAAATTTACTTTGAACGACACGACACACGACAAACGATACAAAACTAAAGAAGGTACTTCTTCTATATGTGTGTATATTCAGAAATTTTCTTTTTAAATTGAATCAATCGATGAAAACCATAAAAATTTCCCGCAGAGTATTTCTATGTTTTTATATATATATATATATATATATATATATATATATATTTTCCGGGAATTATTATATTTAATATCTCAATGTGAGCTGTATATTTAAAATTGCTAACGCGTGTAGTACGAGCAGATTAAAGTAAACAAAAATGCAGAATTGATTTATTCTCATTTCTAGAGTCCAAAAGTATGTACCAAAAACACAGTTTACAAAAAATGACACTAAAAGTCTGATAAAAAAAAAAAAGGATATCATATCAAATAAACCTTTTAACATATTGTTTTAAGAACTATGGAATAAAGATAAAGGTAAAATGTGAAGTAAAATATGTAGGTGCTATCTGCTATTACTAAAACTAGAATCACAAATAAAATGTATGAAAGTCCCCTTTGGCAAATGTATATGAAAAAAAACACGTGTTTGGGTCGTAGGATGTAACAGGTAATCTAAATTTTGTGAAATTTGATTATATAGGCATTTTTTAATCTAATTGATTATCGAAACTATTGTATAACTGCGGAACTTGAAGAATTGCCAAATACTTTCAAGCGTTCGTCAATAGGTCCTTTCTATGTATGTTAAAATACTTTTGAATGGAAATAAAATATGAAAAATCCAAATTAACAAAATAATTCAAATAATATTGATCTATTAATTTGGAATTTTAATTATTTTCAATATATAATCTAGTTTTTAGCACATACTATTGGTGGTCTGCAGATCGGAATGACATATTATTTCTCATTACTGACAACTGTTTCATCTAACAGATGTCTATTTTAAGCAATGTATTATAAATTGTGATTTGTTTTCACCATTCTTCAATGTAAAGTGGATCTTCTTTAATATTTAAAAGATAGAAATGCAGATTTGTGTACTTCATCGGCCTTACCTTTTCCCTGATTCAGAGTTGCTCATTTCTACACAAATGCTGATCTTGAGTTTCGTCATTCTTATTTTGATCAACTAAACATATACATTAACAACATTTAAAGTAATTTTTGTGATATGAGTTTCCGTCTTTACTAGTGATAGTATTTATATTCATCACAGTTGTATGTACATAATGTACAGTTTACTATTCCAATGGAAAGTGTGACTTTCTGATACTTTATCGAATGCCCTTTGAATATTCATAAGTGTCGAATACAGGCCATAAAGAACATAAGAAGCAAATTTAAAGATGTAGACAAATTTGAAATAAATTATTAACATTAACTTCAATGTAAAAGGATTCTTACGGTATATTATGCAACAAAAATCATATGTTTCAAATTAGTATTGGTACGGACGTGAATTAAATTCCTGGCCAAGTGCCTGTAATAAATTCATATGGTGGAAACCGGTGGCTATAAAGGTGCCGGATGTTTTTAGTGACCACTACTTGATTATTGGACAAATAAAATTAAGGAGCATGTGACGGCGTTCGACGAGACGGACGGTCCTTTAGAACTAAAACTCTAATTTAATCTAGGAGTGGTTCTCCGATCTCAAATGAGATTCTGCAAATGTATAGATGGACTGAGTTCTTTTATTAGCTACTGAATAGGCCCGAATTTCAGTTTTCTCAGATTCTGGTTGACCGAAGACCGGCTACAAGACTATTCAGAGATTCTACTCCAAGTCGTCGTAAAATCATATTCGAATTAAAACACCTAAAGGCCAGTAAGGCGACCAGCGCCGATAACATATCACCAGAAATGTTGAAAGTGGACATGGATGGCATTGCATTAGTATTGGAAACCATTATTGGTGGTGTGATTTTTCGGATAATATTCCAGTTTAATGGTAAGAGGGGTTGATAATTAACTGGTCGAAAAAGCGAAACTTGAGTATATGCAAGAACTGGCATGGCATCACCTTGCTGAACAAAATAGACAAAGTTATAGCTAGTATCGTGCACGACAGGAACAGTTCAGTTTTGCTAACGAGTATTTGAAAGAAACAGATACATTTCAGGTCTGGTAGGTCTTGGACATACCATATAAATATATTACGTATTATTGTCGAGAAGTCGATTGAATGGCAATCGCCATTGTATGTTATTTGTATGATAAAGAAAAAGGACAAACTCGTGGTGTTACAAGGATGTCGGCATCGCCTTTATTTGCAAAAGATGAGCAACGAATTTCTACATATTTCATCCTCAGATACGAAAACTCTATCTATAACCCTTTCCGAGATATTTGCATTTTAAATAAAATGCACCTTTTAAAGATTAT
Source organism: Penthetria funebris (assembly GCA_027564355.1). NCBI lineage: Eukaryota > Metazoa > Arthropoda > Insecta > Diptera > Pleciidae > Penthetria > Penthetria funebris. Next base: position 9,117 of record JANSTX010006226.1, on the reverse strand, counting down.
GATTTCCTAATACAAATCCACAATCCTATGAAATAAATGTACCAACGTTTTTAATCTGAAACAAAAATTGCAATTTCTCGTCAACGGGTAGAGATAGAGACATTATGTAAACGGTAGTAGTGCTAACTACATTTTATACACAAATGCCAGATATTTTGCTATAACAATGCATCTTAAAAAGCGGACAAACATGTGCTATGACAAGGATGTCAGCATCGCTTTTATTTGCAAAAGATGCACAACGACTTTCTATATATTTCATCCTCAGACACGAAATCTCTATCTATAAATGATTTCGAGATATTCGCATTTTGAATAAAATACACCTTCTAAAGATTATGATTTCCTAATACAAATCCACAATCCTATGAAATAAATGTACCAACGTTTTTCATCAAAGTTGTGTGATATGATGCGGACATTTCTAGAAAGTTATGGAATACCGTCTAAACTGATTAAAATGTCCCGCGGTCTATATCGTGTGGTTGAAATTGGAACGACTTGTGAAATACAGCGCACAAGTCGATCTAGAAATCAATGTTTCAAATACGTAACTATTGAAAATTGGTGTGTCGAGGAGGTGTTTACTTGTAGTCAGCAGGAAGATAATAGGTGACGTAGAGGGCTTGCAGTATTTGGGAAGTTTTTTTAACAATTGATAGTGGTGCAGAAACAGACATAAGGCTGTGCATTTTGAAAACAAATTGTTTATCGGTACTATTGTATAACTGCGAAAGTTCGGAGGTGACAAATAACATAGTGTCACAAATTCAAGTTTCATCAATAGGTGCCTCAGGCGCATACTAAAAATTTTCTGGATAAATACAATATCAAATGAGAATTTGTGGAAACTGTCAGATCTGGCAGAAATGAACAAAATTGTCACACGAGAGAAATTGAAATTTGGTCGATCATACACTCAGGCGACCGGTCAGTGATATTGCAAAATACGCACTTGCCTGGAATCCGCAAGGTATTAAAACACCTGATGGTCCAAAAACAATGTGGCGAAGAACCGGCATTAAGGAGGCTAGCGCCCTCGTATTGGAATAGAGTGAAGTGACGGGGCTGGCCAGAGATAGTGAAAAATGGCGGTTGTTCGTTGACGCCCTATGCTCCCGCTATAAGTAATGGTCGAGATGCTTAGTACGGATCTGTGAAGAAGACGATGAGACGCCGAAGCACATGATGGCTGACTGTCGAAAAATAGAAACAAAACATTTTATGGAATACTCGTAATTATCCAGATCAAGCAGTGTTTCATAACATGTGATTTCGAGAACTCCAGGATTTTTTTTGAAAAATAGAGAATTCAAAAAAAAATAATGCAGTTAAAGTAGAGAACATCGAAAAATTGCAGTGCTAGAATATCTGGCCCCACTCAGACCAAAAATGGGGAAGAACCAAGTAATAATATCAAGTGGCGTTCGATTTAAAATCAGCATTAAATTTCAATGGGGATTAAGATGTCGATGTTGTGAACGTTCAGCAATATTCATCATTATTATTTTCAGAAATGTCTTCATCTTATGTTAGCCTTAGTGGTTCCGAATAGGTTAGCCATTTTGAATAGCGAATTCAAAAGATATTAATTAACTATTCTTCACATTTCTATAAATAAAGATCAATGTTTGCAGTTGTATATTTTCAGTTGTATTATATACAAATGTCCTTTTGCGTAATTCACATATCTTTTGTTTCTAATTCTATTCTGCTTCCATTCTCTAAATTCTGTATATTTAACAGGTTTTCCTATAAAACTCCACATCTATGCATTATAGAATAATTATGAAGTGAAAACATAGCCAAAACATTTTCACAAAACATTTATGGTGGAAAATATACACGGTCAGTGACGGTTTGCACTCTTTTAATTGGAATGAATATACATGGAATAAAACTGGTACCACACATAATAATATAAAATCTCCATGTCGGTAAATAAAATGATCGTTACATTACATGCATCGAATATTCTTTGGTCAATTATTACCATGCATGTTAGGTACTATTACTTTGACATGGTAAACAACAAAATAATATCATGTAAAACAGAAGAGATGTGGCATTAAATTTCATGGAATACAAATATTTGGACATAAAAACGGAAAGCGTTCAAACGGGATTGGTTACAATATACCATTCCCGACTATGATTAAAACAATAATTAGCATAACTTGTATCGATATATTTATACCAGCATATAGCACACCATTTAGTTTTATTGAATTTATTTTGAATTATTTATTTTACGAGTAAGTATATTATATATCTATTACAACTGAACAATCAAATTATCATCATCATCAGAACCTTTGTCTCAAGAAGGACACAAAGGTCGCCATTACAATGTTATTTTGTCATTTGCAATATGTATGTAACAAGATTCTTACAACCATACGACAAACACAAAACATGAATATTCTAACTACTGAAATTCTAGCTATCTTCAAAATGGATAACTATATTAGTTTTAAATTGATTTGCATTTAAATGTACATTAAATATTTAGTCGGTCATTTACCTACTTTCTAAATTAAAATAATTTAAAATCGGCAACGCCGAACTATTGGAATTTATGAAAGTCATATTCGCAATTTTATTATAAATACTTATAAAAGCGGCCGCAGATGGTATACTATCAGAACATTATAGGTATTTCCGAAATATGCAATTCGCCAGAAACTGTACAGTTTAACTATAACCATTTAAGTTGCCAATAACTGCACTGCGTTCAAACTAAATTGTACAGTTTTACAAACACCGTATCGATGCAGAGCTTGTGGTATTCAATTGAATTTTGATATTTGGTAAACTAAAATGTGAAATCTATTATTGCTGTCTGAAATGAACGTATATTTTTTGATAACTTTTCATGAAAGTTTCTAATCATCAGTATTCTGATAACAGAATATTTTCTATCATTTGATTTGATATATTCAATTATAGTATCATTTCAGTTAGAATTTTCAATAAAGTAGTTTCTATATATCAATATTTGCATTTCTATGAATAAATTAGAATTACTTTCTAATTATATATTTGTATATTCCATTAAAATATTTAAGATGAGAATTTAAAGTCAAATAAAGTGTTTCTGACCAGTCGTTTGAACAAAATGAAAGAAATGTACCTGGAATTGCAATGCATAAAACGATTATCTGAAACATGTAAACGATTTTCACAAAATTAAATTGAGATGATAGCTACTACAGCAAATTTTGCCTCAGGATTAGGATTATGGGTTAGCATCAACCATTCTGATGCGTTAAATTTCTGATAAAGTATGTAACCAAAAGAGTGTAACTGTACCTCGAAAAGGTCCCCGTTGAGAACAGAGTTAAAATTATCATGATAAAATTACACTTGGCAAAAATGGTAAGTGTTTGAAGGCGATTGGGCGGGCATTTATTTACTAAGTTGTAACGTCGTGAAATCAATACAAAAATAAATAATGTTTGAAATTAATAACCTTTTTATTTAAAAACAAAACTAACTGTTATTTAAATACTGCAATACTTACGACATCAACTGTGACTAGATCTGGATTTCTTACTGTAGCAGTTGGCCAATAAGTTGGTTTTCCAGATGATTGGAATTCACATTTTAATATTGATTATAATAGTTCTTTACCTTACTGTTCTTGTCATTCTTAATCCCCAGATGATGTGTTTTGCATTGAAAACACCTCCACGTATAAAACGATTTCCCAATGTACGTAGGAAATTTAAATATTCATCGCACTTCAATTTATATCTTGGTGGGCAATATATAGCTGCAACAGAAATATATCCCCTATTTGTCAGTGCGCTTATCACTGTTGATTGTATTGCCAAAGTTGCATATTTTAAAAGTTCATAACGTTTGATGTTTTCTTTAATTATTACCGCTGATCCTCCTTTACATTTATCATCAGGATGCGTTGTATGATAGATTTTATAATCTTTAATTTTCACGTATGTCTGGTCCGTTGCATATGTTTCTGAGATCAGACATATATATATATTTTTTTTTGTTCTACGAACACCCGTATTTCCTGGATGTGTTAAATGATTCCATTCGCATTCCAGGCCGTTATTCTTAGGGTGTCTGGCATTTTTATTTTTCCTTGGAAGCCCTTTTTTGGCTACCCTCTAGATTTGTAATTCTTTGCATGGCCAATTTACTGGTCTTTTCTATCTCATTTATTTTGTTCAGCAGCGTGTTGAACATTTGCTCAATAGTTGGTGAAGTTATTGCGTTATCCGTTGGATCAATTTATTATTTCTTTCTTTTTGTAATGCTATATACTGCAATTTCACATCTCCTGTAACTTGCTGGATGCCGAACACCGTAGTTGCAACATTTAGCTGGTTCATTTGCACAAAGTAAACATTCTTCCCCTACGTGAGCCTTGTTTTTACGTGAGTCTTTGTTTTTCTGGTGCAAAAACGTCTGGTATGACCAAAATCCTGGCAATTTTTACACTGAGGAATAACATTAGACTTTTTTCTTAATGCCTATATTTTTACACTCATACCCATTATATTTTTAATTTCATAAATTCTTTTGATATCCTCCGTTGCTGCAAATGAAAGCATAAATAATGGTAGTGGCTTATTTTTTCTTTTGCCATCTTCATCATGTCCTTCGTGTTTCATGATATTCGACACATTATTTATCTTATATTGTTTTTGCTTAAACCAGTTTTCAACTTCAGTTGGGTTGCATGTGGGGTGTAGTACGCTTGCCATAACCCTAACGTATAGCTTTCCAAGCCTTGACTTGCTAAATTGTACCTAATTCTTCTGAACGTTACTTCATCAAGAGCATTAATTTTCACTATGTTATTGTTCATGACATTCATTGTTGCCATCTCTTCAGTCATATGGTGTATCGGATTATACACTAAATCAAATAATAGTTTATAGTTACATACATTCGTCACGTTGATGGGTGGTGGTTTCTTGATGATATTTTCATTTCGCACAGTTGTGTCCTGTTTAGTTTTTCTTTAATTATAATTAGCTATAGTTGTCTATCGTAATCTATCGTAATCTATCGTTTCTGCCTCTTCGATCTTTGTTCAATCCATGAATGCTCCTTCGACAAATCATCTTCATCAGTAAGATATTTGTCTGGGAATTGTTCTGGTGCTTTGTGTGCAGCTGTTGTTTCTATGTGACTTAATCTTACGCAAACATTACATATCTCATTCTGGAGTCTTTTATTTTCTTGATCGAGGTGATTTATCTGATTCTTTGCCTGCGTCAAATCATGATCTTTCTGATTGTTATCCGCTAACAAAGTTTGATTATGCTGATATATTTGTTCAGCAATGATCATCACTGGTGCAGTTATATTTGGTAATACTGGATACATGTTTGTTTATAGTTGCTATGTTACTTTATTAACAAATAATATGATAAGTTAATATAATCGAAATAAATTTATTAAAATTGAATTTCAGGTCAGTGTATTAATAAAAAATTAACCTGATTTTATTTAATATTTTTTTTATGTTAACAAACAATAGGTTAATTTTAAAAATCAACACAATCATGTGTTTTTTAACAAAAAAAACACCTCTTCCATTATGGCTTCTTATTCCGTTTTAACATATCTGAAAATCTCCAAATTCGTAACAGGCAAACAGAAATATTCACATTATTTTAGTATGTAATATTTTTTGTAAACAAAAATTTGAATGGGTTCACATTTTTGTTTGTAAATAACAGTTATTTTAAAAAAGCCGCTGTCAACAAAATAATTTGATTAAAATTGAATTTCAGGTCAGGGTATTAACAAATAATAGATTCTTTTAGTGAAAATTTTACGATGTTTTCAAGAAACTATGTCATATTAAATTAAAGTGACACATTGCATCTTGTTATTGAAAATTATTCTTAATCTTAATGTATCAGAATCAAAAAAATTTTCCGAATAGAATTTAGAATATTAGTGAGGTAGTAAAAATTAAAAGGTATTAATATCAAACTTTTTGTCGGCATCGTGATCGGCTTCGTAAATAATATTGGGAAACGTATGTAGTTTTTTGGTTTAAATATCAGATATTGTTTTCGGTATATATAGAAATGAATTGACGAAAGATGAGTGACCTTCCGGCGGATATAAGCTCAAAGGCTGATATTATGATAAATGTTAAATATATTTATTGAAAAGGAATTTATATCCTATTATTATATCTGTCAATAAATAAAGGTGAAACTTTTTTTTTTTATTCAAAAGGAAATATTTATATCCAATATCAAGGATAAATTTCTATCTTTATCAAAAATAAAGTAACCCAAAATACTATGAAAAATCTATTTTCCTTTATCTGAGTTTTTTGTCGGTTAAGTTTAAAATAATAATATGAAAAATAACGAAAATATAAACAAAAAAAAAAAAATAGAAAGTAAAAAAGGAAAGAAAATTCTTTTACATAAGTTAAGTTTAAAATAAGGCGAAGGGAAATGTATAAAACGTTTCCTTATATTATTCATTGTCATCGGATTATAAGGGCAATAAGTTTTGTTTAAGTAAAGATTACACTTTAAGTATTCTGTATGTATGGGCTGAAGTGTTATTAAATAAATTGGTGGATTTTTTTTTATACAGGGTTAATATGTTCTTCCGTTTCCTATTTTATTTTCATTTTTTTTTTTTTTTTTTTTTTTTTTTTTTTTTTTTTTTCCCTTTACGGGAGGATAATTTTTTTTTTTTTGGATTTCATTTAAAGAAAAGAGGGTTTTTTTTATTTTTTTTGGTTGTTTGCCGAAAGTATAAATTAATTAAATAGGATAAAGTGGAATTAGATGAAATTTATTAAACGACAGATTTTTGATCCTCTTTTAAATTATTTAAATTTAAATAAATTATGTGATAGAATAATGCGTTTTAATATCTTATTTATAATTCAAAATATTATGTCTTATTACAATATTTGTTTTAATATTCAGCACGATTCGAATAATTCACAACAACATAGTTCCATTTGGTCAGTATTATAAAATATCTGATTTAGTCATCTTTGGGCTACAAAAACGATTATGAATTATTTGTTCTCTGTTCTCGCCCTTATTCAATTAACTTATTTTGAAAGCTATTACATAACAATTGGCAACAAAAAGTGTTATTTACGTTGATAGCAAGTATTTTCACAGAATTAAATTTATATTAATCAAATAGTCCTTAATTTCGATATATTATAGATTTATCCCCTTATCAAATGCATTGAGAAGTACTCAATATATGTATTAAAATGTATCTGTAGAATATATCCAACCAATAAAATGGTGCCGCTCAAGGTGCCGTAAATAAAATTCATCACAAACCACTAGGAAATAAAGACGGAAATAATAAGGTTAACATCTCGAAAAAAGAACAAAGATACTCATAACTTAAATAAAAATTAAAAAAAGTGAAAATAAAAAGAGCATAGGGAGTAAAATAGTTGGATAAATTAAAAAATATTTGGACACAAAAAATAGAGAAAAATGAAGAAAAGTCGGGACAGAAGACACAAGACATAAGACATATAGGTAGGTTCAGAATATCCTGAAGAATAGGAAAAGTTAAAGCACCATAACTCTATTGATACATTTTCTACATTTTTTTTTCTTGCCATATTCCACTTCATACTCGACAGCGTATCAATTTATGTACTCACAAATTTCTGTCTTGTGTATCATCACACTCTGCACTTAACCTGTTCAAATCATTTTGAATTAACTTGGTGTCATTTTTCGAAACTCCATACACCGAACTCCATTTCATCCAACCGCATCATCTGTTCAATGTTGAATATCATCATCGATATTATTACACTAAATTTAAATATTTGAGATCAGATAATCGCTCTCAAATATATTTCTTTTAGTACAGGGAAGTGAATAAACGTCCAATATGATTTCTAGGTACTCTAATAAATGCCTCCTCAAGTTACATGAATGTCATGTAATTCATATTATCTTTTTTTCAATTATTTTATGCAGTGTTTTAATAGAATCAGTTGATGAATCTGAACTGGTTCTCAATTTGATTACGAAATCTCGTAAATTCTTTCTTCAAATTTTTAGGCCCTGGGAACAAAGTTCCAAGGGTCTATTGTATTTCATTCCGTTCATGTAACGCTAAGAAATAAACATCTCAGAAAAAAAAAATACAATGAAGTGCTTATAATTGAAAAACGATTTGAGCATGTGCGTCTTCCCGTTCGTCCGTCCGTCCGTCCGTCCGTCCATCTGTGCGTCCGTCCGTTCGTCCGTCCATCCGTCCGTCCGTCCGTCCGTGCGCACGATATCTTGAGAATCCATTGAGATATCGCTATAAAATTTTGCACGTGTCGCTTTTATCTAATTTGTGAGGCTAATTTCGAAGATGAGGAAAATTGGAGTACTCCTTCAAGTACCTCCCATATAAAGTTTTTACTCCATTTTGGTAAAAATTGTTTGTATAATACAAACAAACTTAAAATTTTACATATATAACTGATATTATAATTGAAAGAATGTGTGAGAGTATAAGTTTAATCGGATAACTGTTAGAAGTACCTCCCATGTATATTGTGCACGATAGCTTGAAATTGCTTTGACATATCGCCATGAAATTATGTACGCCTCATTTTTATCTCATTTGTGAGCGATCGTTCGATGGGGAGAAAAATTGAAGTTCTCCTTCAAGTACTTCCCATATAAACTTTTGGATTTTTAGATTACAATTGGGTGTATAATATCAAAGAGTACTATAATTATATATATTAATTAATTATATATATATAATTGGCAACCAATTATACGTTTCTCTTGTTATTCTATGTAATTTTGTTTCTTCTGTGATTTGTGCATAATATCAGCATTTATAAGGTTGGCAACTAAGTAATTGCGGATGTCACTCATAGATGGCGTTAGTTGAATTTTTAGGTTTTCTGACGTTATCGAAATGCGAAACAAATGCTATTATCTGATAGTTGATACTTCAAACTGTCAATCAGTAAAAAAAAGTTGTTATCGGTTGTGCAGTTTTTGTTTGGTGTCTGTTGAAAAATAGAAAATCAAAACGAACATTTTCGTAATATTTTGCTTTTTTATTTCCGGAAACGAAAAAACGCATCGCAAGCTCACAAAAAGTTATGTG